>JAVTVY010007228.1:0-42961 GCA_036873755.1 Hanleya hanleyi | reverse complement strand
GATTTATCTTACCCTGGAAAATCAGCCCTGTCTATTAAACTGTGCGATTTCACAGGACCCATGATATGTTGAATACGAGACATTGGATATCGCGATTGCTCTAGTTAAAAAATACCCATACTGCTTGATGGAAAAACACCTATTTAGAGAATGTCTTTCGAGCAATAGACCTATCTATCGAGCCAGCGAATTATCCCTTACTGTGGTTTATCGGGGATGGCAAGTATTTTCATGACCGATGCCTCGCGATGGGAAGGTGTACACCCTGTAATAAATCTGAGAGCTTGAGTCGTTCTCTGCAATGGGTTATGGATACAAAATTCGGCATATCAGACGTGACCCACATACTGGACACGATTGAAATGGTGCTTACAAATGTGCTACAGCTCTTAACACATTCATTTACTTGTATGAGTATTTGGGCATTCCAGTCAAACATGCTAAGACCTACTACCCATCAACTACAATGGCTATGCATCGGATTCAGCTGGACTCCACAGCTATGCAAGCATCAGTGCCAGAAGACAAAATTTATGAACTGAACAGCATGCTGGGTGAATTCTCGCGCCGCAAAAAGGCGTTCGTTATGGAACTGCAGTCTCTCACTGGCTCGCTCGATTTTGCCTGTAAAGGCAAGGTGCTCCGCCGGACATTTTTCCACCGCCTGATAGATTTAACAAAAGGCGTATTAAAGTCTCACCATCATATTCGCTTGAATATAGAAGCTAGAACCGATATTAATACCTGGCCTGTATTCCTGGAGACTTTCAAAGGAAATCCCTTTTTGTCTCCAATTTGAGTATCTTTGATTCGATCAAACTAGATAAAACTGTTTTATCATGGAAAGCTGAAGAATTGCCGACACAGTCAAGGAGGTTTTCCCTGTCGTGCTTGGAAATTTGGGGACTCGAACTGGGAAATCATAAAGTTCTCTTTCTTTGTGATTATATGGTCGTGGTTAAAATAATCAATCACCAGTCTTCAATGGATTCATTGCTGATGAAATTAGTGCGTCCATTCGTTGTTGCCTGCCTTCGACATAACATTCTGTTCAGATCAAAACATCATTCGTGACAAGCTCTTGCGGTTACAATTTCAAGAAGAGCTATCACTAGCCCTTTGGTACAAACTCTCGTCCCACCCAACACTAAATCTGTTGCTGACTCTTTCACGCAGAAAGCTAGAGTTCCTCTGTCTGTGTCCCTTGTTGAGTGTTCCTTGAAAGTATACAATCGCGCATGGCAAGTATATAGATATTACCTCAATAACTCTGGTCAGTGTACCACTAAGATATCCCCCGTCTCATCGGCACAGTTGCTTTTCTTCATAGCATTCTTGCATTTTCACAGGTATGCACCCTCCACAGCTTGTACAATGATATCGGCTATCAGTTATGTTCACAATGTGACTGCAATTATTCCTTGCTAAAAACTGCTTACGGGCCTATAAAAAATAAACGGTCAACCGCATACCAGGCTGCCCATAACTAAGGATATACTCCATAAGCTATTTGGTGCTATACCACACATTGTATCCAGTGGTTTTCATGTCATTCTTTTACGAGCAGTGATCATGGTCGCATTTAATGCATTCTTACGCGTCGGTGAATTTGTTCGTGTCATCGTATACTGATAATATTAGATATTATTGTACAGTTCGAGCAATCCGTGCGTATTTTAGGTTACGTATTTCACATTCGAGGTCGCCCCTTATTCCAACTTCCAGACGGCGCACCAGTTACAGCTGCCTATTCCTCAGCTCATATAAAAAACAGAATCTCTTTGATCGGTCAGGGCCCCTCACTTTACAAAGGCCATAGTTTTCGTACTGGCGCCGTCACTTCATCTTCAGCAGCAGGAATCCCAAAGAATATATTTACAAATGGCTAGATGGAAGTCAAACGCTGTCGAACTCTATATTAGATTACATATTTACTAGGTAGATATGCATTGTCCAGTCATGGGCTGAATTGTATGGTAGCCCCAACGAATTGATTGCATAAATAAGGATCAGGTCCAACTTGACCCAGTTTGGCAAAGGTCACCCAGGGGCTGCCATGCAAACTGAGTCAGTCATATACGATTATTTTTTTTAATATTTACTGTAAATTTAACACGAAGAAGAAATAAAATAATTCAAATTTTCAAATTGAAAATTCTTCAAATCGAAAATTCGTCAAAACCTGACTTTTTGGTTCTGACGTCACCGTGACGTCATTATGGCAGTCATTTTGGATTATCTTTCATTTCTCGCTATTAGTGCGGAAATTTTCAAACTCCTACCTTGACGGGTAGCGAATATATGGTGTTTTAAAAATCGTTGCGGTAAAAATCGTCATTTATAGTCTTAAAATGACCCCGGGCCCCTCATGGGCCACAGATTACTTCCTGGACCTCGAAACCGGGGCACCCCTTCTGGTATTGTTCTCGGTGCCTCTGGCGATACGTGGGCCAAATATTTTGCTGTATTTCACTCTGTCACGATAAAGTGATAATCTGGACTGGTCAACGGACTATTCAGAGGAACACATGTAATGGTATTCTAGACTTGCATCATTTATTTCAATGCGTAATTCCTGAATGTATCTCATGGAGTGATTCAAATTCTCACAGCAGATTCGAAATAAGTAAGTTATACTGAATAATAAATAATAAGCCAGCTTTGAAATTTCAATAGATGTTTCTATGTTTCCATACATAACGTGTAGAGAAATTGCGCTGTCAGAGCAGGTATGTAACTACAAATCTCCAGACGAAAATATGAAATAATATCAAACGATTCATTTTTAATCTAATTCATTATCCGAGATGGTCCTGATATTTGAGAGAAAACCGAGGGTAAACCGGAACAACAACCGACAAAGATAAACCGGGACTGTCCAAACGATATATTTATCGGTATTACTCGTTATCGTGAACCAGTCCCATTTGACATGAGCGCTTAATTGAATATTCATATCATTCTGACTGAGCCTCGCCGCACTACTTTTTGTTTATGTCCAAAAAAGCTTTGAGTCGCTGTTTTGTAGAGAGAATTTATTCGACAACGATTGTAGATAGCGAACAGAACAACTGACACCAATGTATCGTGAATGATTCATTTACTTGCAGAAAATCGATCGCGCCTTATAATCTCGAGCGATAATTATAAACGCTGCCTTAGTCATGGAGGATATTCCATCAGGAAAAGACAAATAGTCTTTTAGTCTCTCTTTCACACATGGACAGCATACACGATGTGATATTCTGATATGCTATAGATCGAATATAACTTACAGTAGAGAATACTGTGCAAATATTAAGTGAATGGTGATCCTTTGAATACATTTCAATTGAGGAATTTCATGATATCTTTATATCCAGTACATAATTTCAGATATCGGACATGCAGACAACAGAACATGTCTCTGCTAGATCAATCACTCCCAATGTACGGCAATATATCCATTCATTTAGCAAGTTCTAGTAGGTCTGGAGTAAATAATTTGATTGGAACACCGTTTGATATTTCATGCAGCCATTAATTGGTCGAACGATCTTGTTCCTAATATTGCTTCCCTCCAAATGGCCTTCATAATCGCGTCACTTGAAGTAACTCATCAGATGTACTGATTTCATGATCAAGTTTGCCAGTGGTAATCCCACTGGTTGTCCATTGATTTGCTGATGTACAGGGAAGCGGACTTTCGGATTTAGTCCCATCTCTAGATATGTTGTCAAGAGAGATAGTGACACCGACGCTGTTTGAAGAATTTCCGCGTTGAGCTGTTGGCGCGGATTTGTCGTTGTCAATCGCGGGGCCATTCAACAGTTTCAGAAACCCACTGTCTCCTTTCTCCAAGAGGGCTTGGGGCGTGTCGAACTCCCGTATCTCCCCGTTGTCAATAACCTATGTGTAAACAAAACACTGTTTAGGATATGAAGGTACATGTAGGTATACCACAGAGGTAAATGTGAATATTTCATCAGATTGAGAGTACTGGTGTGGAGGCTAAGAAAGTCAGGTGGCTAAGAGTGTCCGGCCCCTATCTTCTAACCCAGCTAGGACATTTTCCTCCACATTGGGGACAAGTGTCCGTCCTTGATTGCAATAGAAAAGGATATGAAAAGGGACACTAATCACCAGAACATTCTTATCCATAACACCAGCACAAGATCGGCAGCAAATTCACAGATTGCAGACTTGACATCTAAAGATCGCTAATTTCATGTACCATATCAAGGTAAGACCGGCGTTCAAGCTTAACTGCAGACAATTACGAATTATGGCTGTTGATGGGTGTCATCTGTGAAAAAATGTGTTTTTGAGATAAACTAAGAGATAAACAAAAATACTCTCACAGGCCATCACAGGAATTATGAGGGCACATCTCTTAAATTGTATCATTTCTCCTGCTGTTGAAAATCATGCGCAAAGAGGTTTGATCGAGAAATGATATAGTGTTCATCCCACCAAATTTGAGGGGATGAATACAATCGCTGGGAATCCGAAAGGTGGCGTGCTGTTACCTACAAAACTTCCTACAAGTTGCCCTTAGTGAAGGCCAGTCATTAAAATCACCTTCATGATATATGACTAAATGGCAATTTGGCATGCATTACCAATCAGTCCGCCGCGATTAGTATATAAAGGTAACATTTCGTGAGAAAAAATTAATTAACCTCCAGTGACAATCGAACACACGGCCCGTCCTAACAATGGAGATGCTCCTACAGTCTGGACCATTTAAACCACCTTTTAGACTATATGACTGTTCGGAGTTTATTCTACTCTCAGGCGAATTGTGATATGCAAACTTCTTCATGGTGAATACAGTTGGTGATATATGTAAGTGGTTGGAAAAATCAGTGAGGTCTGGCGACAGAATAGCAGCCATGTGTCTCCACAGGAAAGCCTCACTCGGCAATTGAGACTGTAGTAAAGAGAATTTTAAGGCGCAGCCTTGTATCTCAACCGCGCTTTTAGGTACCAGACCACCATTAAAAATAGTGCCGATTCGTTAACCCCCTTTAGGCAACCTCTGCCAGAGAGGTGAATTGTTTTCAATATTTTTTCCAGTCTCTGTTGCGAGGAATAATTGAAGGCCAGTGGTGGGTGATTGGAGTATGGTATGTGTTTGGTTCCGCTGTGAGTTTGATTTTAACTCAAGGCCTAATAAGGAGTTGCCAAGAGGGACTATTTGGGTGCTTGTGCACCGCTTTCTGAAAGCAGAGAAAAAAGCCAAAATTATGACGTCATTTGTAGGAGCGCGCATAACTCAAAATTTCAATGGGCGACCCCCGTCAAGAAGTCTGTCCGGTTGTAGTACTTGAATTAAAGCACTTCTGGCCGAAACATGGAAGTCGAGACTTAATTAATTAATCGAGGAGATGCAATTACGTTAACAGTTTTTAACATTGCCGCCAATGTAAATTTTAATAGTGGTCTGGGCCCTTTACTGCTACTGATCAAGTGGCAGATGTGAAGTAACCACACGGCCCCTAGCACTGGCTTAAGTGGAATTAAATAGGCTAGCTCGGGAGCTGTGATGACAGATCAGCTCAAATAAGTAACTCATCTTATGTTAGTGGTTGATCATATAGCAGACGTCTGATAGAGTAAGCCCCTCAACATGGGGTAATCATGTTAAATTCAAGAAGATCCAGAAAACCTAACCTGTAATTCCCGTCTGTAAATTTCTCACCCTGACAATAAACCTACATATATTTGTCAAATGACATGCACTGAGGGCGGGCATTGGGGACCAAATTACCTGATTGTCAATTCATTATCACCAATAGGAGCCAATCAAAAGCGCACGATTAACTCTGGGGCTTGGTAATACTTCATAGCAATGACCCGATTCCCACAAATATTCATAATTAGATGTACCTTTGAAAATGGTAGTTATCACTTAAAATTATTACGGAAATCTTTTTTGTGTAAACATCTACACATATTGCTTGACTATTTTCATTGCTGTTTGCCCTGGAATGATTCAGATTTTCTGATTCTGGAAAAAAATCATACGATTAGCTGATGTGAGGAAGAAGGGTGAGCTCACGATTCGAGCGAATTCTGTCCTAATTTATAGCGGTTGTTTTGAGGAATACGACTGGAATGGTCGGAATGGACATAATAAGAACGAAGGAGCAAACCTACAACTCTAAATTCCTGAATACCACTTGTGCCCGTCATTTTGAATTTTCTCATGATCCGTTGCACATAAGGTTATGCAAATAGGCTCTGAATGACCCTCGATAATATTTGCGGAAACGTTAGAAAGTTTCACCACTCTTGCTCTCTTCGTTCTGGAGCTGCAATGAAATGTGAAATGGCTCCAAGCCAGATACGGTTAAGGAGGTTCCAGACAAACCCAATTTTGCGTCTAGTGCGCATGTTTCTGCGCATCTACCAAAATAGTGATAATTAAACGAAATTTAATTGAAAAAGGAATATGTAAGTTTTCAAGATAACATTTGTGAAAGGATTTTTGAATTGGATAATGTGTTTTTCTTTTATTTTTTATTTTGAGGCAATACGACCTAAAGGAAGTATCGCTGGCAAACTGAAATAGCGAAATTAGGCTGATTTGGCCTTATGACCATGGCTTGCTATAGTTGGCGTCATACTGTCTTGATGAGAAGCCTGGCAAACCCTCCTCTTTATTAGATTTTCCGATTCAGCATTGTTCCAGAAATATATTGAGGCATTTAGGAGAAAATGACATTTTACCTTCTTAGAAAATAATAGCTTTTTCTATAAAACAGAGAATTTTTAATAGAAATTTCTATCCAATCTGATATATTAGAGAAGGGTTCAACAATTATAGTACACCATATAAATGCCCATATTATGTAAATTAAGCCTGGTGACCCCGGATTTTTATCCTTTATTTTGAATGATTAAGGTTTGCTCCGCCTCTTCTTAAAATACAAGATAAATGACATTTTATGTTCAAATTGTCTGGAACCCCCTTAAGGAAAATATGAATGTTCTCAGATCTATGCTATAACCGTTCATATGCCGTCGTCACACAGAGAGAGAAACCAAAGCCTGATCTATAGGATTAGTGCGAGATTTCCTACGTTCCCGATAATCAGTTATGCGCTCTACAGAGAAAATAACTGCTTAGGCGATTTGACAATTCAGTAATTTCTAACTAACAATATAAGGACTTTGTTGCAAAGAATATTTTGTTTTGGTATGGCGTGCATCACAGCTATAGCTATGCAAACGCGCGTGCACAAATTAGGCAGTGATTCTATATAATATTATATTATTAGATCTCATCAAATGGCAAGTAAAGGTCATCCAGGATGCAGGGAGCTGACACTTATCATTTAGAGCGGGGTTTGGCTTCCCATCAAGATATGACTTATGTATCAAAATCAAACCATATATTCACCATAATTCTGTCGGAATCCAATACCGTATTAAGGCGATGAGCAATAGTTAGAACGGTGCAGTCTTTGAAGTTCTCCCGTATTGCTGCCTGTATCAACTCGTCAGTTCTGAAAATATGTAAAGGCAAACATACGGAGATAAGTTGCTGAGAACTGAACACCAACACCACTAGTTATCACGTGATACACAAATGTTCTTTCCAATTGTCCCCATTTCGGTTCCATATCATCTGTTTCCCAGATTGGAGTTGAATTTAAATATGTTTGCTTAAAAAAAATGGTACTGTCACCGTTATCGCCTCAGTGAACACAGTGTACATACTATCACAATGAAGCGAAGGCTGCTCCATTGCGGAGAGAATGTATCCCTACGTTTCCGTGCGTACAAGCGTCAGATACAACATTCAATAGTCAGCCGTTGCCAACAACGAACGTCCGCCTTCATAATTGAAATACCTCATTCATATGGGTTTGTTAATAGACCATCAGATAAGATAATAATTATCGCCAATTGTTTTATAACGAGTGTAATAGTAATGTACGTGAGGTGGTATGATCCCATGCACTTCAATATCATCATGGTGCTCATATGAACACTCATAATCAAAGCAGGACTGAGATACGTCATTCTCTGGATAACAAATTTATAATAAAAACCATATGGATTAAGAATACTGATCAGCGATACGGATTTAATATATTTGGAACATTACGATGTCTTGCCGTCATCACTGAAATCTGTTGACCGCTTCTCTCTTGCGAGAAATACCCTACGTGTATGTACATACTATGACTTTTTTCTCAATTAGGTGCAAATGCTGTTATATAAATTAGGTCTTTGAAATATGGAGGCGGAAATGCTTTAATAGAAGACGGCTGAATATTGAATGACGGACTAGATGCTGGTATACTGATTTGTTATTATACACTTTATAGGTAGGTACTGCGTATGCGGAAAGTTGCGGTTAATGATCATGAACAATTACGTTTTGATCCAATGCCAAACTTATTGAGAACAAATCATAGAATATCAGTGATCAGCAGCAATTAGGATTTCAGTTAAGTTTAGGTTTGTAACATGTGACTACATGAACCAGTTTATTCCAATGATATCAGATATTATCCGCTCATGTTATGCGAGCTCGTATGGCGCATAGCAGTTTAAATATATACATGTATATACTGTAGACGAGAATAGATGTAACTTGTATGACAGCTGCAATATATTATATATATATAATTATATATAATATAATTTGCAACCATTCTTTCTTGTATTGGCTCGACGATTTTTCTTAAGATACATAATGATTGCCCATTAACAGCCTTATATCAAGATCATGCAGTCGCGTGACCCCTAAGCTCATCAACGGGTTTATTGACGGTAAGTATGCTACATAACTGGTCAATAATTGAACAATAAGGTTTAAATACGCCCACAAGTGACTTTAAATATTTAGAAAAAGCTAATAAATTAAAGAAATAACACAAATTCCAGAGAAAAAATATAGTGATCAAATCACTGAAACATCGAGTGTGCATTGCTCTAGGCGCTGTGAATATTAAATAATTCTTCATTATTTGAGTTATTGTTGAAGAAGGGTTGTAGATTTATTCGTAAACTATGGCGAATGCGGTATTCGTGTGTCTTATTTCCAACATAACACAACTGACAAAAAAGTATTGGCCAATATCGTCTCGGGAAAGAAAAGAAGTAGCACTGTGAGTTATTCTGGCGTCCTATTTATATTTCATGCTTATAAATATCAATAGCGATACTTAACTGCTGCGAAATATCACGATTGAGGAAAATCCTAAAAATTAACTGCTAAAGAAATACAAACGCTGCTTTAAGACCGTTTAACACTTGGGTTATTTCGGGTGTGTTTCAGTTCGGTCGATGGCGAGAGGGTGGTTCCCTCCATTTAAGAGAGGCAAACTTTACCACAATAGAATTGGGAAAAATACAAATGTTTCGGTTGTTTGATCTGGCTGCAACAACATCACCTGTGGTCGACATTTGCTGTTGCTTCGTCCAGCACCAATATCTTGTTTTGTCTTAGTATCGTCCTGGCGAGACAAAGAAGTTGTCGTTGTCCCGCGCTAAAGTTAGCTCCTCCTTCAGACAGTTCTGTATATAGTTGTCCCGGTAAGGACATCACAACCTCTTTAAGTTGTACCTGGAATATGTAACGTAGATAGATGGATATGGAAGAAGCCGTGCAAATGGCATTGAACATGTATCGCTAAGAGTAACACAAGGCATCTATCAGTGGAAATTACACATCTATCATATTCTGAAATCCTGAAATATAATTCCTCATTCGTTCAGTTCTAGCTATTTTATCATCTTTCGTGAAAACATGTGAGATCTTCTAAATGAAAGATCACTATAAAGTCTGGAATAAATATAAATAAGGGATACAATCGATTATGATTTTCCATGCGATTTTCCGGTCTTGACAATCTTGATTAATAATTTGACATTTGTTTTAAAGTTAGTTTAAATACCCTGATCCGATAAATACATGCAGATGACGGAGGTCTAGGAGCGCAACGTGAAATCTCCCACCAAATAATTGTCATATGGGGAACCCACGACTCATAGGATTTCCAATAGGGATTGTCATGGTTCCCGACGAAATTTTGACGCACTTTTGTTGGACACAATTGAAATAATGGGGTTCCCCATTGCAATGCATTTCAATGGGCCTTGCTTCTGTAGTCGGGTTCCACCTCCCATCCACCGGGAGATTTAACATGGCGGCCCTCCAGATGGACAATGCGATTTTTTGCCGTTTTTCTGGTAAGTTTATTGTCGCCATTTGATGTCATTACAACTCAATGATTCATAGTACACCACCCGTCATTTCTATATATCGTAAAGTATTTGTCGGCTGATGACTTATGTCGACGCCAACCAAATAGCCCAAGTTGTTGTTGTTGCATATCAAACTGACTGACTGACTGGAAGACAACAGCACAATCGACGATGCCCTGATTTTTCTGATACTTTTTTCTTTCAGTTGATGATATCCACCAGCCTGGTTGTTTAAAAACAGTTATTCTAAATTTTGCTGATAAATTATATTTCCGGGGGGGGGGGGGCTATTTATCTTGGCATTTGGCAGTTGAATAATGGTTTGATTTTGCAGAAGCACCAAATTGATCTACCTGCGTGAGTCTGTAAACTTATTTAATAAAGCTGATAAATAATATACATATTTTTCTTTTCATTTATCCTAACTGTTTAGTGACATCCACATTCTGTGCTGTGACACTTGTTGATGAAGAATAATTTGCTTGTTAAAACCTGATAATATTCTGAAAACTTATTCTGAATTGTAGCTGAAACAAAGGAGTGTCTACATTCCACAGGTAGGCCTACATTATAGAGATTTTTGACTGATAGCATGGATGGAACCTTTCCCAATTTTTTTTTTTTTTTCTTTTTTTTTTTTAGTTTTAAGCCCTGGACATACCACTGGGCATTTATTTGCCATACGATCACATTTCACATGCTTTGTTCCGCCACGTGATCTGGAACCAAACAGACACTATCACTAGATGAAATAAGGAGATCATGATATACATTTCAGGTTTTACCGATGCCAAATGACTTGAACAGAAGACAATTAGACAAAAAAAAATCAATAAATAATAAATTACATAGAAAATTTTCTTGTCTTTGCAAGGGGGACATCAGACACACTGACAACACAGACCATTCATTCAAATTTCGCCTTCCATTGGGGAGGCAGAAATATTCCTCAAACACAGTATACATATTCTCTTTTGTGATCTAATTTTCGTTTGTCAAAATATTGCTCCATAGAGAAGTTACTGATATAAACAATCCTGTTCTAGATTATGATATACTGGATTATTATCATGCTCATGCCACTAACATGAACTCCAATCCAACCAGTGGTCAAGATCCATCATCGTTCTTCAGAATTCATATTATTGATCACTCATAGATTGGATTAAGTTCTCATAGTACTCAGTTCTCATTTCATACTTTTGCAAATTCTTGTAACATGGTCAGGTTCCAGTTCTATTAAGTACACGTATGAAAGGTGCGAACTGGTATGATGGATTTCATCTTGTTGTGTATGACGAAAGAATGAAATATAATGAAGGCCATACATATTTTCAATGAAGTAAGTTTTGATATTAAATATGTATACAATTGATTCCAACTTGCAGCCATCGATTCAGCACTTCTGATATCAGATGCAACAGGACTGTTACACAATGGATGTACTGGATGAAATGGAAAAACCAACACAGACTATTGATTGGTTCAGCTGTGTCAGAAAGGTGTGGAATGACAGAGGTGGTGAAAATCAGAGCCAGTGATTGGCCACAACCCCCCTCCCACATTGGATATCAGCTGATTCCTCAGGAAATAAACATTACGCATGTAATGACCACCGGCAGAGTGATACATGTGTCAATCGGTCAGACATTTTCAAGGATGCCCAGTTCTAACTTAAAACAACCATGCCGGACTTCATTCCTTCTCTCAGAATAATTGGATCTAACTTTTACAAAACCTGCAGCTCCCAATAGCTCCTGGATCTAGACCACATAAACGAAGGGATCTAGTTTATCGGTGCTATGGCAAAAATATCATGTAGAATGGGATTGTGTGGATAATATCCGATTCATGAAAGTTGAAGTCCTGCAGCATGCTCCACAAATATCATCAAAGGTCATAAAACTTTCTGGTCTGCACCAGTGTGGATCTATACTTGTTGTTTTTTTTTACAAAATTATCTCCCTTGACCAGGAGAGGACTTGAATGTGTCTGAAATGATTTAGCGTCTAGAAACAAAGACATGTCCTGAGTAGAGGTAAAAACCGAACATATTTTGATTATTTGATTCAAATTTCAATTCCACTTCTGGTATATGTACATGTATAAAATACATACAGAATAACACAAAGAACAGGTATATGTATCTCATTACATTCTTAACCAAAGATCAATACCTCGGTGATATTACAACAATTTCATGGTGTTATATATTGTTATGATTGGCTTAACTTTAGCTGCTGAAGATATTTCTAATTTGAGGGTAATGGGCAATCATACTAAATTTATTTTCATAACTTCATTTATTTTCACAATAAGCAATATAATCGAGATTAGCAAGTGAAGTTTTACAACATAATATAATATGCATCATGGGTCTCCTTCAGTTTAGTGTAGACATATATACCCTTGAATATCTGTTACCATGATATTGTCTGTATTATATTGATGTCGACAAGGATATACATAATTATTTCATAGTATTATTAATTGTATGTTGTTTATGATTAACATGATTTGTATTCGCTGGAATCCAGCCATTTGTTCCATATGGGCAATATTCTCATCAGCCATCACCATTCAATATGAATGTGATACATGTACAAGTCCATGGTAATTGATACATTATGGTGAAGGTGACCTGTAACACCAGTATACAAAATTATTCCAAGCTCATTCATTCATCATCACACGATTCTGAGACAGATCAGAACGGAGTGTCGGTAAAATCAGATGTGTTTTGTAGAGGATTCTGCCAATGAGCATGGCCTATAGCACAAAATCACAAGCAAGTTGGTAAAACTAGGCACACAGGGTCTCATTTCTACCGCTAACGTGTTGATTTGGGTGGGGGCGTCCTCTCAGGGGGAGGTGTGGGTGGGAAGGGGCCTAATGTCTCAAGCAGTATTCCAGGTTTTCCATCAATATACTCTATTCCATACCCCAGTATTTCAAGCAGGTGAAATCAAACAAAAATTATTTGCGGAGAATGTGACTTCCACATCCCTAGCTGGACAGGCTAGTGGGGAACCTTCAATCTCAGGTTAATTACCATTGGTGACGTTAACGTCCAACAAATGCAAAATTGAGCTTGGCATCCGGCCCTATGTTATTCAGTGATGTATTCCCCTATGGACCGTGTTGCCTCGACGGAGGTCTTTGCGCTCATCCAGCGCTTGTTTTAAACAGGCTTCAACACAACTGCACATCATCTTGAGCTGACAAAGTACCGGTTACAAGTTGAGTGAGATAATGATCAATAATTACTCCTTTTTGAGGAAGACTACCATGCATCGGAGAGGACGAAAATGATTGATTGTGTGTTACTGAGCGGAGAGAGATATTTGTAATACAGCACGCGCTATGATAAACAGAGTATCCGTCTACTCGTGTATAGTTCATTCCATGTTTTATCTTTTTACTCCGTTGATGGGGTGGGTAAACGCCGAACCGTCAGGTCTGTATATATTTGAAAATTTATTTTATACGGAAGTGCTAAGTTCTATGCATGACGGTCCCGCGATTTCAGATTCTCATGTACTGTAACTGATATAAATTCAGGTAATCATAAAGGAGGTAATAACATGTACAGCAAGGTTAACTACCTGTTCTAGAGCTCGCCAAAGCACTGAGTCTGTATGTTCTGAGAGAAAGTCCAGGTTCCTCCTTAAACTTCCACTGAATAACACGGGATCCTTGAAATAGATACCATATACGCTGTAAGAATTAATTGGCATTTGCAAAGCTTATTTTCTTGAGACGTTTACTCCATCAATAAACACGTATGAGTTAGTTACTTCAGCCCATCTTTCATCGCATCATTCGAGCTATAGCGTATCTGATTCTATTTTGAAGATCGGGACCATGTTGTTATAGGTACTTTCATTTCTGCACATGAATATTTACACATGAATATCTGCTCACGAACACCTGCAATAATATCGCAGCTGATATACCAAGGCTACGCCAAAGAATACTCCGTATTGTAGAATCGGAATGTGAGGTGCCGAAAGAAGCTTTCCTTTGGTATCATATGGTTGCTTTCCTCCTTTTCTTACATATCTCTCCAACTGACCTATTTACGTATATTATTTTTATAGTCAGTATGTCCTATTCCACATATAGACTATTTGATCATCCACATTGCTCTGTTGACCCGGTTAGTAGTTATAGTAGTAATCACAATAAAAGTAAAAAATTGACTTAACAACTCATATGAGGTTATTCAACACAACTCGAGATTGAACGAAAATTTAGAATCTCGTATGGCGAAGTGTGAGCTTCCCATGAGTATTTCTAAACCTTCTCTATAGTATTACGGTAAATGCTGTCTTCACCAATTAATCCTGATGTTATCATATATGCTCTGCAGCTAACACTTGGGAAGATATTTTTGAAACGGGGTAAACTAAACTGGATTACACTATTCATGTGTAGAAACTTCTTATTTTCGATTAACTCAGGTTTTTAAAATTAGAAATTTTTGAAAGATAATTCGTCCGAATTTTGACATAGAAGGTGCTTCCCCTCAACTCGGTCGACCAATTCAGATTATATCCCAGTAACATACATTATGTTGATTATGAATTTTATACAGAAAATCTATAGTATTATATTAATGGAATGGAACTTACTATATCAGCATAATGAAAGGGTCTGCTTACCCTTACAGCCTTATATTGAAGTACTGCTTGAAAAATGATCATCTAAATAAATCATACATTTCGGTCATATATTTTTATATAAATTATTTTCGTATGAATGAGAGAATCTCGGAAATAACATGAATTTCAGGTGGATTACTCAGCATTCTACTTGTGGAGTAGAAAATTGTTGCATGTATAACTCAGTCGGATGGAAATTAGCCGCAAAAATGGCTCCTCCACCTTATTATACTCAGGCAATAGAGATGAGTGCATGTCAAAATCGCATGTTAAGAGATGAAGAGAAGACCTAAAATTCCAAGTGTAGGTAGGTTGTACCTGCGGAATAACAGATATTTTCCGGCGCAGCTCGTGTAGACCAATTTTCGTCACGTCTTTCCCATCAATCCATATCTCACCAGCTGGTTCACACAATCGGAGCAAGGCTGATATCAAAGAACTCTTTCCAGCTCCAGTTCTGCCAACAATGCCGATCTGTATTGAATCAGAATATTTACTCTTTTGACAACATTTTCTTGGTGTTTTTGTTGTTATTTGTTCAGTACGAATTTAGGTTTTGTTTTGATTTTACAAGATTATTTTCTCCGATGTTGCCAGTTGATAAATGTAATGCCAAGACCATGTATACAGTCCATATACACTGGCTCCTGTGCGAGGATTTGGTACCTACATGTAAAGTGGATTACCTTTTTTTCTATATGTTGTCATCAAGCAAAAGCGTATATAGAAAAATCAAAGTCATTCATGGGACCCATGCAAGTGTACCCATTTGAATTAGTCAACGACTTTGGAGCTCATGAAATAAACAGTTTGTAGTGTGTAAAACATATTAACGTATGCAGAATGACATTCATAATGTAACACGTTTAAAACTTATTTTCGCTTCCCTGTGTAAAAATCCATAACACTTGTTCGGGGTATCGATACCCAATTTCATAGTTTGAGATCAGTCGCGATTTTTCGCGATAACTATGAATAATTATAACGTTACCCTATAGTATTGTGTCTTGTTTCTTCAGACCGGCCCTGATGACATATAACACAGAAAAACGAAACATATCTAAAAACGTGTTATATTAGACATGTCACGTATGGGAGTAACTATTGACGCTGTGAGTATATTTAATTCTTGCATATATGCCATACTATAGTGTGATTTGTTATATAATTATGCACCCTCTAATACGACAGGGCATATACGAATCACTTTGTCCTTCGGGCCGTCCGTCCGTCTTCATCACCAAACTTGTCCGGACTATACCTGATATTTGATCGACTACCTCGAACCTTTCATGGAAGCTGCTCCCTATATACCTTGGAAATGTGCAATGTCATATGTTTGTGGGTATGTTTGTCAGGCCCATATGTGGGTTACTATTTGATAAGTTATATTGAAGATGCTTAGTACGTTGCAGTTGTGAACCGTCATGTTTATGTGGGTTTCGGCGATTTCCCCACGGGAATTTTCCTTCAGCATCAACGTCAATATATGCTTGTCAGGCTCATATCTTGGTTACCATTTGAGGGACAACTTCAAAACACGAATGGAAGTTGTTTGGTACCTTGTACGAATGGAAGTTGTTTGGTACCTTAAACTGTTGACCGCTTCTCTCTTACAGGAAACAAGCCTATGTTTATGTATACTATGATTGTCTTTTTGAATTTGGTGCTAATACTGTTATATGGAATATGGAATAGGTCTTTGGATTATGGACGCGGATATTCTCTAATGGACGATGGCTGAATTATGAATGACGGACTAGACGCTTGTAATTAATAGACAGGGGGCAGAACTCAGAGCTGAGAAATCTACTCAGGAGATTGTGACACTACAGAAATACATCAAACGCTTTTGAAACTCTATACAGCCTACACTTGTTAATAAAACCTCCTGCCAGATCAAGAAATATGTGAACATATTAGTTTGAGGTAGAACTATCAAACCAGGTCATAATGGATTTGAAGCTGCCTTTCCATCATCAACGCTCCAAATCTTGATATCAGTTTATTAGGCTAAAAAAAGAGGTGCTGTGACACAGTTTGTGCTTATAAGACTGTAGTTGTGGCAAAATAGACCAGACAAAATCTGAATTCAAAAGTCGACAAATTGGCTTTTTGTCTGAAAATGCTCCCATTAGAACATAACTTTACGTGAATACAAGTAAAAATGTTGCTCACAGAACATAACTTACACAGCTTTTTTGTTCATGATCTGTATATTTCTATGTACTATATTTAATTATTCATCAGATTTGAGGTATTTTTAAACTGTAAATTAAAGCACACATTTTCACCCGCATTTAATTCTCATTTTACTATTCGAGTTCCATCGTCTGTACATAACTTCCCATCGATGTATCATGGCTGAATAATATAACAACAATCATGGGTATCATGTATGTGAATCATATGTATAACATGTCCGACATCCCATGTATGTATCTCTTACAAATTCAATAGGAGATACATGCTTACTCCCATGAAAAATGGCAATGTACACCTTCATCAAGCTATATTGTCAAGTGCAAATTTTCCATGGCAAAAGTAGAGTGCAAAAGCCTAGCATGTCGGACGCCACTCGGCTCACTTATTTTACGTTTGATTGTGCATTGTTTTACAAATCAAGTTTCTCATATACTTGCCTGATGTTAGGATAGAAGATTTGTTACGAATGTGAGTTACGCAAATGCACTCGTAATGAGGCTAAACTTATGAGTAATGAAGAAGGGAGTTTCGATTACGTCAAATGGGAAGTGAATATTTCCTAGATTAGAAAGGTCAAATGATTTTCCCTGGGCAAATATGGTGTCTGTGATATTCCATTATTCTCGATTCTTCGCGCACATAATAATGCTAATTGGCTCTAACTAACCAGGCAATGACAATTTTCCCATAAAACTTATTAGGTTTCACTGATTTGAAATATTGAAGTGAAGACAATTCTCCGAAATGGACAACAATGCCCAAGAACACAAATCTCCAATGTGTCTGACATCTTCAATTTACCCACGATGCTTTATGTGAAGAAGTACTTAACACACACACAATAGGTCCAGAATGATAAACTATGATGAGGTAAATGTCCCACTTTGTCAAATTTGTACGTTGGTATAACTGAGGTAGACAAGTCCTCGATTGATACAAAAACCGATGATTGGCTATGCAGTTGAACAGTTAAATTCTCTACAAATATCAACTTTGAAACAAAAATGATAAACAATTTGAAAAAAATGTGGCGAAAACAGGCATGATTATTGGACCCCAGGGGTCCCCATTGTGAAAGTTTGACGTCCTCTCACTTGTTCGTTTCAGACTGATACTGAAGAGTTCAAGGAAATGGGTTAAAACACTAGTGGAGCAAATACGGGTGAAGGGGCAATTATGACATCCAAAACCAAAAAAAAGACCATGATTCGCCAATGTAGCAAGCGGGGTTTTTCATATCGAGGAATTCAACATATGCTATTGTACATTGCTATCTGGACTATATCCCTTATTAATTGTCCAGTAATTGGAATTTTCGTAATAAATGCTAAGTATTATTTTATCCATTTCAATTATTTATCTCGGAATTATGACCCTTTATCATCAATTTAAATTTTTGCTTGTCTGAACCATATCTCTTTTTACCCGTTTCGATAATTTCCCAATGATATCACCCTTAACATGACCGTTAATATATGATATCATATCTTACGACGAAGATACTTAATATCTTAGAGCTGTGCACTGTTAGGTTTTAGTCCATGCCAATGATCTTATCCAAAGTTAAAGTCCAAAGTCGTTTAAATTGTTCTTATTGGATGCTTAGTATCATGTGGGCGTGCACTGTCAAGTTTGTTGCCAGTTTCGATAATTTTTGCTGAGTTTGGCCCCTTATCGTCGATGTCAATATAAGATTTTTAGGAAATGTACGTTCTTGTCCGCACTGTAACTCCCCGACTACTTAGCGGAGAAGTTTGGTACTTACCTAGTGAATGATAACTATTATGTAGATGAGCTCTGACATGTTTTCCCCCTGCGGTAGGGAGGGGGCATACATCCAGGCAATCTCCGATTGATTCCGTGTTCAAATTAAGTTTTGTTGAACTGACATATGAGGGAATGATGCCGATTGTTTTAGAACTCAACCTTGAATTTTAGGCTACCCAGCCACGTTTAGTTTGATATAACAGGAAGCACAACAGCGAAACGAGTGATTCCCCATGATTCCTCAGTGAATGTTGTTATAGATTTTCTTCTACAAACGGTTTCATTTGTTCACAAAAAGTTTTGGTGTGACCAACGTCAGATCCAGGAAACACTTCAATTCTCTACTCATGTTTCATTTTTTTCAAACTATTATGCTACATCTTGCGGATCAACTAGCTGACAAGAAAGTACTGCTCAATATCCTACCTTCTCTTTCCTAATAATGGTACAGTTAATGCTTTTTAGTATCCACGGGCCGTTTTTGTAATATTTCAAGGAGAGATTTCGAAACTCTATCTGCCCAGCGAACGGCCATGTCGAAGGAGGAGGTTCCCTTGATGTGAGTGCCGGCTCTGGCTCCAGTTTGGTATAATACATGATCCTCTCCACTGATGTCATCTAAAATAAGACAAAAAAAAACATTTAACGAATTATCGAACTGAATAAGATGGGATGGGATCGGGAATTGTCTAATTCATTATATCATAATCCCCAAAAACAAGAATGGCCTGTTTCGCCCTCTCTCATTCCGATTGATTACAGTTTCATATGATGTACAAAGCATCAAGGATAGAGAACATGCCACGCAACTATAGAACAAAATGCATATATGTTTCTGTACCAGATATTTTGATTTGGGAATTACAGTCATAATGATAACCTGATATTGTGAATACCGATTACAATAAAGCCAATAATCGTTGGTAATTTTTTATAGTTTCCACCTACATGATTTTCCAGTTCGCACAATTGTCTCATCATATATTCATAATCTTTCCCAAATATAACGACGTAGGTCAGGGACAAGGCAATAAGTCCAGCAGTGGCATCTGAAAGTGTGAAATAAGCAATTTCAAGATCAGGTTATGCACCTATGGAAAAATGACGGGTGGAGGTAGGGTCGTTTCTCCCATGCTATCAAATACATCAGCGGAAACTGTGGGTTGATACCTTGCTAACAAAACACTTTGACAACTGCATTAGAACTACATCTAGAATTGTAGAATTCCCAATAAATGTAACTAGATGTTAGCGCTAACCATTCATTCAGACTAGAATGCGGAGGATTCTAAGACGTAACCTTGGTATCTCCGCAGCGCTTTTTATGCAGAGGGTCATGCGGAAAATGGAGTAACCACACGGTCCCTAGCACCGCTTCAGCAGAATTAGATACGCCAGCTCTGGAGCTGTGCTGACAAACGAGCTGAAATAGGTAACTCATCTGATGTTAATGGATGAGTATCTAGGGCGTATGCTGAAGTGAACTTCCCCATCATGGAGCACACATGCTAACTGCAAGTATATCCGGAAAAAATTTCCTGTAATTTCCAAAATCGTGAAGTAAATTTCCGATCAAGACAATAAACCTACATATATTTTTTCAACTGGCATGCATGGAGGGCGGACCTCGGGGATTAGCAGTCTACCAGCAGAATCCTACCATACACATAATAAATTGGTGAAATATATAAGAGGTGGGGAAAATTGCGGACGTATAGCGAATAAAAAGCAATCACATGACTCCACATGGAAGCCTCGGCACCTCGCATTCAGACTAGAATATGGAGAATTCTGAGACACAACCTTGGTATCTCAGGCACTTTTATTGTCAAAGATCAATATCAGAGGGTTCCGCTCTGAATTCGTTTACTGTGGCGTACACATCTTCAGTTTGCTTTCTTTCTTTTTTTTCATCTCACGGTACAACTCAATAACGTTCAAGATGCCGATCTAAAGCGTGTGATTGTTATTACCGGAACAGGTGTAGAAGAAAGATGCAACGCTGTTGTACACCGATTTCTGATATCATGTATATCCGTTTCATTGTAATTTGCTGCATGTTTTTCCCTCTAGATGCACCTTAGATATGCCAGGTAGTCTAATCGGCTAAAATAAAAATAAAACAGTTCACCACTTCTTAGTTGAATTTTGTCGAACTTTCACCAAAAACGCGTGTACTGGTTGTGGAGAGCAGTAACTTTCATACTTTAGTCTTTTGCATGACGAAACTATGGTGTATACGAGTATGATTCGTATAACCAGCAGTTTATTATAAAATAATAGTTTGAAACGTTATCCTGGAACCAAAAAGCACGGCCAGGCAGACAGAGGACTCCGAGTGGAGACATTTATACCCCCAAGGGCAAGCGAGTATGCCGCGCCCAAGATGTATTCCATACCACGAAGATATCACAACGAAACAAATTCTGATCGACTGTATAGATTTTAAGATTGTGAGAGATTCTTTTTGTCAGCAGCTACTTTAGAAGATCTTTTAGTCGGGTAAAAGATGACTGTATGTCAGTTTATTTGAGAGAAAATCGGCTTGTTGTATAACTTTTAATGTATGTACATGTTTTCGGTGTGTTGTGTTGATTACTTCTGGATTGCTAGGTTATTAACTGTTTTTTGTTGGAATCTTAGAACTTTGTTTGATCGTCACTATATAGTTGAACGCGACGTTAAACGTTAATTCCCTCTCTCTCTCCCCCTAAAACAACTCAACCTAGAACCCCACAACCAGATAGATGAGAGGAGTAACGCCAGAAACACCTGACATTAAACTAACGAAACACAGAAACGCAGACACGCACACCACGCAATGCCCGAGGCCTGTACCATAGCATGATCTGAATTCGGGGGCCTATTTTCTACAAAAGTTGGAGGGATATGTAATATGTGTCGCTTTTCACTTCAAATTGAAGGTTCTTCAAAAATATGCAATTTCGTAAGTCTTTGTTCCAAACAAGTCCTTGCAATACGAATCCCTTTCAGCACTTTTGAGTTCATAAAGCTTAGCAGAAATCACATAAAAATATTCGACAAGCTATAGATTATATTTTAATATTTCTTTGTCTGAAAACGTTCATAGTGTACATAAGGAAATTTCTATTGCCCTTCATGAATATGCTGGTGGTATTCTGTATTCCTTTTTTAGATTTTGTACTGAGATACTCCCGCTTTGGCAATAAGTGAATCAATTGCGATATCCCTGGTGTATATGACAAAATGATCTGCTCATATCAAAATCTGATGGTACACGCGCGTTATAGCAAATTGATATCGATGATGTCAAAAGTGTACCTTCTTCGAAGATATCGCCGGTTATGATGATATTCCATGCTTGACAATTATAGTTCTCATTCGGGTTGATGGGAATATCAAATTAACATTTCAGTATCAACAAAATTCTCACCAAATTCTGCAATTAGTGCACTTACCCTGCTTTGTTAAAACGAATGTAAAGCAAACTACAAGCAGGTATAAGTTGACCAGACAGAGACATCGAAGTCCAAACCAGCGATAGGCTGAGAGGTAAAGGAACCAGGCCATAGTGTGGTAGTCCTGTCTATCTTCAAACTCTCTGTTGTATTGGGTGGCCATTTGGAGAGATCTGATGGTTTGTAAACCGGCAATCGTATCAGACATGTGTGAATAGACGGGACTTCTGGCTAAAAGAGAAATAGAGTCAATGTGCTTCTTCACCCAACCTGGCCTGGGGGGGGGGGAGCAAAATGGCCCCCTACCAAACTTTCTGCGCTATCTCCGGAACGACAAAAAATGGAGAGCTGAAACTCAGTGACTTTATAGTTAATCATATTGGGGTTTGGGCCTACTTGCATGATCTCCAGAGCAGAGGATCATGGGTAATTCAAGATGGCGACCACGTGGGGTACCATAAAAGTGATTTTTTTCGTCATATTTCTTCAAAATTTCTGCTTTTCCGCGATGAAAAGTGGACAACTATTTTAATTCACATCACATTAATATTTACAAATTTTTGCATGTTTTTGCGGAGAAAGTGCATAAATAAAAAATTCGGAAAATCTGACTGAAAAATCGACCAAAAAATGCAGTTTATGAAAATGACGTCACTGTGCCGTCATCAAAGCGGCCATCTTGGATTTTTTTACATTTTCTGGTAGAGCTTAACCTAAGGGTTTGGTGTGATAAGTTTCAGCTCCCTGGCTCAAGGGGTAAGAAAAATTCCGCCCCCCCCAGGCCAGGATACGTCCCAAAAAGCCCAGGTCAGATAGGGTTAAATATTTCGGGTGCACTTTAATGCTGTTCTGAAATTTTAATACTACACGGAAATTATCTCCATAGCAGGTCTGCTGCAATTTAAAATTGACATCACTGTGTATATCTTACCCATTGCCTCGATTCTTTTCATCCCTTTCGTGGTTTGAACAGAATAGTAGCGTAACACAAACACAGCAAGTATCAGTGGAAGGACGGCGAGAATTAGCCAAGGATTCACCATGATAATCACACCCATGTATACCAACACAGTCATAGCCAACTGTAACGACATACATAATACGTTGAAATCGTGGCTGGAAATGAAATAGTACGCCTTAAATGTCGTAGTTCCGTCAACCACTGTTGACAGATTACCTTTTCAGCCGTCACAACGTGCAAAATGATAGGTTCTATTTGTAATTTCTGACTTAGCTATCTATATTTAAATTGTCTCCCACCTGTTCGAGTCAGTTCGTTGCTTCGCCCCAGGAAAGACTATGTTGATATATCTACCAGCATCCAGTGTGCCGAATAGACTATATGTTGTTGGTTAGAAAGACAATATTGTCTCAGACGAAAGGATTTCTTCTGTGTCATCTCAATAGAGGCCATATGACATTATTCACCGGTCATTATCAGCTTATTTGGAGATGGAGCTCATGACAAACTCAATGGCATCAAGCGATACATGAATGTGATCTGAGTCATTCTACCATTACGGTATATTTTGGACGGGAAAATTTTCCAAAATAAATTGTTGTTTTTTTTCTGGCATATTTTAGTTTTAGTGTTTGTTACCTAGATGTCAGAATAACAACAATAAGAACGTCGGGACATTTAAGAACTGTGTTCACGAATTATATCTTTTAAAAAGATGACATTTGATCAGCATATTTGTGTCAACTACGTTAAGGACAGTTAAGAAACCAGCTGACAAGTTGCCAGCAGTGGAAAAGTTTTCAGATTCACGACAATAGGCTGTATTTCTGCCCTCATGTTTGTTACAAATAGGAAGAAAGACGAGTTTTCTCACGGTTTTGGTACGAAACGGTTCTATCTGCTCACATTGTATGTAAATTCAATGTCTGATAAACACCAAATGGACATTAAATCAAGCTAATGAGGTTATTTGAGAAATAAGTTGTCTGTGTGAGAGACTGAATTTTAAAATAATCATCTGCCTTTGAGTTCTCATGAAAAATTGAAGTATGTGAATTCGAAAAACGTAGTAACGTAGTTGACAAAACGGTAACGTTGTTGACAAAAAGTAACGTGGTTGACAACTATTCTGTTAACTCCGTTATCCAAATGTCATACTCCGTCACCAAAACGTCAACTACGTTACCAAATAGTAACTTAGTTGAGGGTAACGTATTTGACATACTTGTCACTGTAGGGCAAAAGTGTCCGGTTGTATGCAGTTTTCCGTGTCCCGGTCACCCGAGATGAACCCTATCGGGTATCTTCTGTCCACCAAGAAATATATTCAGCATAGTCTGCTGATTTATGGCTGTTGCATGGTAACGGTGTTGACATTTTGTAAAGATACGACCGTTTGGAGATAAACATTATTGGAAACTTTCCTAATTTAAAATTCTGCTTGTGTTAATTCCTTTCACAAGCCAATGGTCGCTTCTTTACTTATTTCCCCAGAGGTATCAACATGGTCCAACTGACAATAGTTGTCAACTTTTATCCATTTATATGCCACGGTAACGGTGTTCACATTATCCTTTGGGACAAAGGGGAAAAGCATAAAAAGATATGTTTTTTTCTATTTACAGTTAAGAAAGTCTATGAATAACTGACTTTCTGATTCATGATTTAGCTTTGCCACATTTTCTCCTGTGAAATACCCCCAAAGCCCCAAGCCATAATAACGTCTACAAAATTACAAAAAAGTTATTAAAATGTATCGATTTTATCATAATTTGTGAATGTACAAAGAAATAATGTATGAAGCAAATATCCCGTGAGGTTATTTTCCCAGTTCATGCAATTAACTGTACAGACAAAAAATATACCGCAATGGTAGAATGACCCATCTGTATACGTGTTTTCTCTTTTATGTGTTCACTCAGCAGTGATATATTGGTCTAACCCTCATAAGAAATTTCCATCGTTCTGATAGATGTAATGTTGACCATGAAATTTGAATAGCTGAGCAACGGACTATTAATTAATGGCCGCTACCATTTTGAATTTATCCCTTCTCAATTATGGCGGTAAGACACCACGTCAAATCACTGATAAGTAATAAGGGTCACCGGCAGCCATGAGTGTAATGATAAAGGAATTATTTTCAGATTGAAGGATTCACCTCCCCCCATCCTCCCTACCTCCCCCTGCTGGAGAGAAAGAGCAGATACTCACATTGGAACTGTATATGATGGTCTGTGGGACTTGATAGTCTACAAAGCCCAAGTCTCTCGAAAACCTATTTAGCACAATTCCTGTAAAATATACACACACATATACAGGCTACGCACGTTACGTTTAGCTCCTGTAACCTGTCAGAGAGGAAGATAAATTATCAAACATGCATGTGAATTAAATACGGTGAATCGGACAAGTCCAACACACGAACATTTGTAGCAGTCATACTTTGGCCAAAAAGCCTGCTAACACAGGCAACATCGGACAGTTCTTTCTCGCTTATCAAATTGTATTTAAAAAGAGTGGAATTGATATTTTTGGAAATTCAAGTATATCAACCGGCATACTTACATTTAAATGCGACATTCTCGTTGATTTGTGGAAAATATCCAACCGATCATAGGTTTCTTAAGGGATTCATTAGGGACAGCATCTTTATATAAATAGTACCCAATGTGGACTACAACTACCTATTAAACACGTTCCAGATTTGTACTAACAATTTGCTGGATATAAGTAACGGACATGAAACGGTATAGATAGCGCCTTCTCATGTTTAGTCTAAAAATGTCACAGACTTTATGTTTGGTATAAAGACATTCTCGTTGGTACGGAAAGAATGGGTAAAATACAATTCTATAACACTTGTGTCAATAACATCGAGCTAACAGTGCAATTATTACACGATTTACCACGGTTATGTGAAATGTACACGTGTCAAGTGCAGGTGATCATTAAGAGATTCCATTTCACAAGTCGGATGAGAAAATTGACGTCTGCTTTCATACAAGTAACAATCGAATAAAAAAAAACAAGTAAAGTACAAGATGAAATTTCCTTCTACAGTTTAAATGTTGTTTCCATCTGGAAATTGATTAACAAAGCGACACAACCAGGCATATATCCACGTAATTTCCCAACAGCTGACTCAATTGACAAAATCACTCCCCATTTGAGAGACCACATAAACTCGTCCACTGACATTGGCACGATGCCAACTGAGACGGGAGCATCGTCCCAACATCACCGGACGACTTTTTATTCAAAAAAGGGGAGAAAGGTTGTCAAAGTTTAAAATATGTTTTCAACCTTTCGTTGTAATCTTTGTTGATAATCAATTTGAGTAGTGCAATAGAATAGAAATAATGTTTTCATAGGCATGCTAAATGGTTATTTTATAGGCCATTTAGCACGCCTATGAAAACAGTATTTCTTAAAAGTCACACAAGTGACTCACCCATGAGATTTGTGTTGAAGAACCTGAGTTTTGCACTGAGAACCACCGGAAACATTTTGTCGTGTAATTTATGGCTAGCCGTCATCACCAGTCGACCAAGAAACTGTGCAGAGACGAGAAGTAAAGGAAAAGGACAAGCAAGAAACACCATATAGTACAGTTGCTCTATAATCACGTGTTTGCATTCTTCTTGTTGGTCTCCGGTTGTCCATTCCATCGTGGTTGAGAAATTAACTGTACTTCTGTGAGAGCAGGAAAGGTTTCTCAGTGGTAAATCGTTTACGGAACTGAAAGATGAGGCATTTTGTTCCCAAATGCAGATATGATCTTTAGTGATATTGTGCGCTTCAGTGCAAGCTTCAGACCTGTGAAGTAAAGAAAAAAATCCAGCTTCAGATCATGACTGTGATGAACTTTGTTTTTAACCCTATCTGGCCTGGGCTTTTTGGGATCTGTCCAGGCATCGCCCCCCCCCCCCCAATTATTTTCTTACCCCCTTGAGCTAGAGGGCTGAAACTTACCACACTATCCCTTTGGGTCAAGCTCTACCAGAAAATGTAAAAATATCCAAGATGGCCGATTTGATAACGTCACAGTGGCGTCATTTTCAAAAATGGAATTTTTGGTCGATTTTTCGGTCATATTTTTCAATTTTTTTATTTATGTAATTTCTCTCCAAAAACTGCACAATAAACTAGTAAAAATTAATGTAATGTGAAATAAAATAGATTTTCCCCACTTTTCGTCGCGGAAAAGCAGAAATTGTGAAGGAAAATGACGAAAACATCACTTTGATGGTACGCTACGTGACCACCATCTTGAATTCACCCACGATCCTCTGCTCGGGGGTTTATGCAAATAGGCTACAAATGACCCTTTTATGATAAATAATAAAGTCACGGAGTGTCAGCTCTAAATTTCTTTTTCCGGAGATAGCGCAAAAAGTTTGGTAGGGGGGGCATTTCGCACCACCCTCCCCCAGGCCTGGCAGGGTTAAGGGAATGATATAATGGTAAAAAGAGTCTCTTATTGGGTGTATTCTGTTTAAGTGCATTAAAATAATATATCAGAATGTTCCTTGTCCCATGGCGAATCTCATTATAACATGTTTGACATGCACGTATATGATCAAAATGTGAAAATAATATTTTACAATGCAATTTTCTTTTCTACCATAGTTTTTGTTTTAGCAGAGACAATGTAAAAAAACTTTCAATCTTGTGTGTGTTTTATTTGCGGAATTGTGAATTTCAATTTTTGTATGTACACTTGCATGTCAAATATGTTATAGTGGACTTTTCCTTGGAGCAAGGAACATCACCGTGGAAAATCGAAATATGGCATTATTACATTTAAACAGAATACACCAAATATAAAGCTCTTTCTTATTACACGACTTTCAAGTAATTGTCAATGCTCATTCTCTTAAATGCAGAGAAAAGTGTACGCATTAGCTCTGAACATAACAGTTTTCCTCAAAAATCATAATGCGTTACATCGTCTTGCTACGAATATGCATCTACCAGGCATGTCCTCACCAGGAAAATCATCTACAGTTGTTCCACAACAATCCACGAGGCCCGCAGAAAGACTGGTCACTTACGTAAGCTAGCTGAAGCTCAATATCAACAACTCAAAGCAGTACCGAAATGTAGGAACGATTTATGTCCTTATCTATTACATTCAGACCAAAAACTCTCAGGATTTCAGGGTGAGTTTTTGCGTGATGTTCAGGAATTCCCCAACAGCCTGAGGCATGGGACAATGGGCTTCCTCCCTGCTGGACTACACCGACTCATCCAAGAGATCAAGGGCAATAATCGTGGACAACGAAAAATTCAGTACGAATTTTCGTCGGTAACACAAGCATCTAGTCCGTCATTCAATATTCAGACGTCGTCCATTAAAGAATTTCCGCTTTCATAATACAAAGATCTAATTCATAAACATCACTAGCACCAAATTCAAATCCCAGCCTACATAAACAACGTCTAGGTAAACAGCTTTCAATGATGCTGGCAAGACGTCATGATGTTCCAAAAGTTAAAAATCCGTATCGCTGATCAGTATTCTTAAGGAAGTATGTTGAAATTTAGACCGTAGAACACGGTCCATATTTCACGCATGCCCGGTCGATTGAGACGTGCTGCAGCCAGATTTTGTTATCGGTGCGATCGGAAGTTCACGCTGGCTAGATCCTTTTGGTCCGATCCTTTTGGACCGTTCCAAAACTTTCATTCGACCGCGGCCCGAATAGAGTTGTTCGCCGACCAAATTAGATCTGTCCAATTCATCTGCAGTTCTCCTGCAACAATGCGCTTCAAATGTCGATGCGTTTTCGCTATTCGCGCGTCAGTTATGTGAGCTATTGGAGCGTCTTTTTTATCGTAAATTATATCGTAATTTGTATATTACAACTTTAGAAGCCTATCAGCTGAAATATGTCTATATACATAGTTGCAAAAGATACATACTTTTTTTAATATCGCTGTTATTTCCATATAATCTTATATACATATCCCGCACGCTAAGCAGAGCATAGATTTTGCTGTCAGCATGCGGTATGTATCGCCAAATTTGAGAACCTTCGAGTGGAGGAGCTTGGTGGTATAAGTTTCTGCAATAATGTTTTGTGGCGTTGATTCAAATCGTCACATTTTACACAGGATATAGCAAATGCTACTAGACGAGATATGTACATGTATGCGCCATACATGTATGTAGGCACATTTGTCGATCGTCAAGAACTGTGCATTATGTGACATGTGCGCTCCTAATAAGGTCATCCCTAAGCACTTGGTCTATTAACCGTATATGCAATATATTTGGTGACCATATATCAAAATAACCCCACATTGTGCTGAATGCAAATGTGATACCTCTTTGTGTCCCTTTTCATATTCTTTTCTATTGCAACCAAGGACGGACACTTGTCACCCATGTGGAGAAAAGTGTCCTAGCTGGGTTGGGAGATAGGAACCGGACACTCGTATCCAACGGACATTCTTAGTCTCCCCACTGGGTTAAGCAGAATTAGATATAAATTACAAAACATAGCCCCTAAGATCTTCAATAATATGATTATAGTTTGCAATGAACAGATGATACATGTATATATCACCGAAGTTAAGAAACTTGGAATGTAGGCGTTTGAAGATATGCGCCAAAATAAGATGTTCCATTTGGTGAATCTGTATTCTCCTTCAATCCCAAAGGGTAAATCTTTTTCCTTTATATAAGGGGTTTTCACTGCAAGAAGATCGTCTATTCAACGTTTCGTGAACTTTAATTAAATGCGTGCTTTTAAGACGTTCTGCATATAATCGTATCAATATTTAAACATTTTTAAGTCAACCGTTATGAATCCTATAGGAAAGTATTATAGGCAAAATCCTATAGAATATTTTTGTAAGGGGGTGGGCATTTAGTACCCATCGGAATACCTATATGATGTTGGGATAGAAAAGAATGAAACATCCCAAGATTGGTAAAATGATAAGTTTCTGCTGATGGGCGTTTTCTCCAAGAGGTAACCTCAAAAGCAACCGTATGATCCTACAGGAAAGCATCCCTCGGTACCTCACATTCAGACCCGGAAATACGCTGGATTCACGGATGTAGCTGTGCTGACAGATCAGCTCATACTACTCAACTGATATTAATGAATGAACATCGGGGGCGTCTGATGGAGTAAACGCCTTAACATGGGGCAAACCTGGTAAATGCAAGAATACCTAGGAAAACTAACCTGTAACGCCCGACTTCGTGTGGCTTGAATTTCCGAACAAAACAATAAACCTACATATATCTGTCGAAAAACATGTAAAGACGGCGGGCCTCGGAGACTAATTGTCCACCAGCAGAATCCTGCCATATGCAGATAAATAAATTGGAGCGATATGCAAGAGGTGAGAGAAATTGGCGACGTCTGGCGATTAAAAGCAGCCATATGACTCTACAGGAAAACATCCCTCGGCACCTCACATTCAGACCCGGAAATACGCTGGATTTCTCGGATGTAGCCTTAGTATCTCAGCCGCGCGTTTATTGCAGATGTTTATGTGGAGACTATGGGGTCTCCACACGGCCCCTAGCAGCGGTTTAAGCGGATTTAGATACGCTAACTCGGGAACTATGCCGACAGATCAGCATGTAATGTTACGGCAATTTTACAATAACAGCAAAACGTAACAAAAAAATGCGTGATTTTTGTTATTTGAATTAAAACAGCAATAATTACCCCCCTAATAATTTGATAAAGGGGTGCATTCAGTGTGACATATTCAACAAAATATTAAGCTATAAGGTCTTATCTTGCCAATGTTGCCAAATGGCAACAATTCCCAGTTGCCATGGCAACGGATATATCGAATAAATTAAACCAAAAACAGTTTCTATGCCTCAAACCTATCAACTACCCAAAAAAAATCAGATTTTTCCTACACCTGCATCTGGGTCCAGGAAAGAAAGGGTTAAACACACGAAAGTGTCGACCAAACAAACGTCATCGATGACAACATCTTTAAGGGACTTTTCAGACTCCTCAACCAATTTACTCATGGCTCTAGTAACTGCACAAGCAGGATACAAACTTTGAATTTCGTCTTCAACTGGATCATGGATCTGATCCAAACAAGGCTTGTCAGTTACAATCCGGTTAATCCCGGCCTTATCTCCCGCAAGATCATTTCCAAGAAGTAATTGAACACCCTCAAATGGTAAACTACCTTTAATACCCACCGTAACAGGCCCAGAAATCAAGTCGGAAGACAGATGAATATTATGGAGCGGAACGGGTGTATAATTTACAGAATCTACCCCTTTAATCAGGACATTACTGCCTGCAGATGAAGGGTCCGAACACGGCAAAGTATCTGCCAACAAAAGGGGCTGGGACGCGCCCGTGTCTCGCAAAATCTTCACAGGAGTAGCATTAGACAAATCACTTGAAAGTGACACAAAACCATTGTGAATAAATGGTTCAAAATTCTCCATAACAGGATTTGAAAAACTGTCAACCTTATCCTTGATAGAACTGTGTCCCTGGCCATCTTAATGTCATATACACAATGGACGTCACTAACCTGCTTGGGTATAGATTTTGAAGTGAGGAAACCACTGGACTTTTGAAAGGCTTGATCTTGTTGTTTTCTTTTCAATTTAAAACAATTAGTCATTAAATGACCTTCCTTCTTACAATAGTTGCAGACGGGAGATTTATTTTGAGTGTTAAAAGTGGGTGACTGAGACTTTGTGTTTGACCTTTGACCTTTGTAACTGGGATTAAAACTTTTAGGCTCTGAGAAAGAACTGAGTTTGTAACCTGAGAGATTAGACTGGAATGAACGCAGCTTAACAGCATTGACAAATGATAATTTGTGTGTCAGAGCGTATTCGTCAGCAAAACGTGCTGTTGGCATTCTTTTCATCAAGAAATGTTCTAATATCACCATGGATACACCTCTACCAGCATAACCTGTCTAAGGCTTTCAAATTGGTTGTCAATTTTAACCGAAGCACACCGCCTATCAAATACCTCTTCTTTTGAACAAGCAAATTCTACATGAGTCAACGAAACTTTTGTCTATAGGCTTCAGGAACTAATCCATATCATTCAAGGATTAAATCCTTCACTGTATCATAATTTGATTCTTGCTCTACCGTCAATTGAGTGTAAATGTTCCTTGCCTTTCCGATCAAAACACTTTGAAGAAGTAAACTCTAATTTTCTTTTGGCCAGTTTAAATTTTCAGCAATTTCTCAAAATGCAGAAATATTTATCAACTTCTTTTTTCTGAAATGGTGGGACAAGACCTATTTGACGAGCCGCATCAAAGTTTGATTGTGATTGATCAGGTGCATGTGCAGGAGGACTAGTTTGCGACTGTAATTCCCTATGCTTCATTTCCAACTGAAACGTACTTTCTTTCTCGTTCACTAATTCCTCTTTTTCTAAGTTTTCTCTCTCTAACTGAAACTGTCTTTCTTTCTCTCTTTCTCTTTCCTCTTTTTCTAATTCTAATTTCTTTAATTGCAGTTGATTTTGCAATTCTAATTTTCTTATTTGCAAATCATCAGCTGTTTCCTCAGTTAAATCAAAATCACTTTCATCCCAAAGTTGTTTGCTAACAAAATATTTAATAATGAGTTTCTTAATTTCTTGCTTTCTCCAAGATGTTTTAACTTCAATTTGTAGAAATTTACACCGCGCGAACAAATCCTCTTTGCGTAGTTCGTTAAATTCCTCCTGACTAGGCTCTAAGGCAAACTGTGCTGGGGCAAATGACATGCTGATAGTGTACTCCCTGACTTCACAAATTTAGACAATGTTGTCAAGCTGTATCAATTTAGAACTATGTTGCAAAGCTGATCAGCTGGCAGCTATAATGTAATTAAATCTCGCGAACGAGACCCAATTTCTGTTACGTTAACAAAGCGTAAAAGAAAGATTTTTGAAGTCAAGGATTAACAATCAAATATTTATTTACAATACTAAAATCATGAACAATTTGAGTGAGGTTAATACAACAAATAAATGTGTGAAATATAGTCATACTGTTCAATGCTATACCCATGTGCACTTTACAGTCCTCGTTGACACGCACAATCACTCTTCTGTATAATGGTAATCCAACACTGCTCAGTTATACACAGTCTCAGTAAATGTCCAATATCCGATGGTGTCAACAAATAGCGTAGACCACGCAGCAGCCAACAGTCAATACACAGGAGTAAGTAATCCAACAGTCCGTATTTACAGGCAAAGGTAACACAGCACAACAGACCCACATGAAAAGCCAGTTTGAATTCCCTGCTGACTGACTGACTGACTGAGCGCTATTTATACTCTATGAGGCATTCCAGAACATTCTACCAATTCAAGAAGCTTCTAGAATACACATTATTACCGTATCATCTGACCTAGATACAATTTACAGTAGTGTTCCAGAAAGCTCCAAGTGTCTGACCCACATAATACAAGCTTGCGTCAGCCTTATATTCTAGAAGCATCCAAAATGTCTAATAATAGACTACAATACCATGGCACTACTCATCTGATGTTAATGGGTGAACATCGTGGACGTTTGATGGAGTAAACGGCTTAACATGGAGTAAACCTGGTAAATGCAAGAATACACAGAAACCTGTAATGCTCGATGTCTTGTGGCCTAAATTTCGCACCGAAACAATAAACCTACATATATTTGTCGAGTGGCATGCACAGAGCGCGGGCCTCGCAGAATCCTACCATGTACAGGTAATAACTTGGAGCGATATGCTAGGGGTGGGAAAATTGACATCTGGCGATTAAACAGCAACCATGACTCTACAGGAAAGCATCCCTCGACACTTCACATTCAGACCAGAAATACGATGGATTCCCGGATGTAGCTTCAGTATCTCAGCCGCGCTTTTATGGCACCCACAGCGGAATGCATATGACGAAGGTACTGATATACGACCACTTTCTAAAATGTATTGTGCTGCGGAAGCTGTGTCATTACGGTGATCAGACGGTGTTCCCTATCAAGACTGCTGGTCTGCTACCTCCTATTTTGTGGGAGAGCAGTTGACCGAGTGGTTTAGATCGCCGACATATAATGCTGAGTGCCTTACTCTGATGGTCACTGGATCAAATTCGACATGGGAATCGACGAATTTGCAGCACTAGAAACTGAGCTGTATACTCAGATAATGTGATCCTTAGATAACGGAAATACTGTTATATTAGTAAAGCCCAAAAATAATTTCTTTCATTCGATCCAACTTAGCACAGAAACATATCAAAGTTTTATATTGCTAAAGCTTAGAGTCTTAAGTGGCGTAAAATAACGTCGACTGACGTTTGAATTTGGACTTTAGTTTGCTTTCGGCTTTTCATATTGATTACAACACATATAAGGGAAGTGGGAAGAGGTGCCGACATACTGACTGAGGCATATGACTTCACAGAATAGTCTTCAGGTAAACCTATTCTAAATCACATACCAAGAATCTAACGATTCGTGATATGTGTTGTATCTCAGGTACGCTTTTATTGTACCTGTTCATGTGGCAACATGGATGATATGACCACACGGCCCCTAGCACCGGCATAAGCGGTATTAGATACAAATCTAGAGAGCAATGATGGAAATGCTCTGACAACTCGTATACTGGTAATTGGTGAGCTGTTTCGCTGTGACAACTCGTACATTGGAGATTGGTGAGCTGTATCGTCGTCAGATGTAAATGACGGCATTTAACACAAAAGACTAGTCTGTAAGACCCGATGTCGACCCAGCATCAACTTCCCACAAATGCCAACATATATCAAAGACCAAAAGGTCTGTATAGGGGGCGGGCATATATCATATATGATATATCATATCATATCATTAACTGGTTTAATGTATTTAAAGTATACCTTGAATGACAATATGTCAGACGTGGGTTGACGTATCTTTAAGTGGCCTTTGAATCAGAGCTTTACAAATTGGGTATCCTTTCTGTAGGAAAACAGCTTTTTGTGCCAAATTAATGAAAATATGTTTTACTTTACTGACGTAAGGCCCAATTTTTTTTTATATTAGCGTAATTACACCTTTGTACAAGGATCGATTTTAGATCAGTTTTCACAGCCATGATTCAGCCATTCTCATGGTGTGTTGCATTAGCAAACTCAAGCCATGACTGAATTGAAGGACTGGTCACGATAGGTTCTGTACCCATAAATTAAATTCACGGCCATTACAGTTGCCCCTGTTCGAGACTTTTTCCTTGGTTTTCATTTCTTCTTGTGCAATGAATTTGCAGAACTTATCAATCAATTTTGCTATATTATCCATGCCCACCATTCGTCTGAGGTATTCACCACATGTTCATTGCTGTTAAAATCCCTGAACATGCTGGTAATTGTCTTTCGTGGGCAAGGCATGCGCGACCAATCATGCCAATAATGATACCGCAGAAAATATTGTTTCACGAGTGAGAAAATATTGTTTGGCGAATGGACAAATATTCGGGAATTTCAAGAGATATATGTAATTTATATGAGTACTTACCTTATGTTTACTAGGATACAAAGACTAGACTCTTAAAGAAACTATCTTTTTGTCGTTGAGGGTGATAAGCTGTTAATTTTCATACAATTTTTAAGCTTTGTTTTCGCATTGGGGTCGCCGTGGGCGCTACGATGTTGTCTTCGATTAGCCAGGACTGATGACGTTATTTTTATTCTTTCTTCAAGTTTTTCACTGGCTTATCGATAAATAAAAAGATCGTCCTCGGCATTTGTCCAATGATTCAAGCTTTAGTGGCAATATTACCAAGCTCGAAATCGTTTTCAGTATCACACTTCAACTAATAAAATTAAGTAGATCGTGAACGGAACTCTGTCTCGCGCAAATTACTGGAACGGTCAACCTTAAATCTCCAAGATAAGAGTAATTTCAGACTTATCAGCTTATTACCTAGTCTCTCCAACATGTACCAGAGAATACTGTCCGATCAGTTGTCGGAATTCTTTAGCAGTGCATTTTCTCCTTTATTGTCTGCCTTCCGTAAAGGCTACAGTTGTAATACTGTTTTAACATACGACTCATAGAGGAATGGAGACGAGCACTCGACGGTGAAAAATATGTTGGTGCTATCCTTATGGACCTTTCCCGTGCTTTTGACTCTCTTTCACACAGATTGTTACTGGCCAATTTATACATGTAAGCGTATGGCCTTAACGAAACCTCTCTTAATCTCATGACCAGTTATCTAACTGATAGGAAGCAGAGAGTAAAACTTGGAGAGTATAGAAGTTCATGGCTCTCTATCTTAAAGTGGGTACCACAGGACTCTGTTTTAGGACCTTTACTTTTTAATGTGTTTGTAAACGATATTTTCTACACCCTGAAACACTGTGATATGTACAATTATGCTGATGATAATACTTTATCATGCTGTCACAGCGACCCTTTTGTCTCACAAATGATGCTAGAAGAAAACACCAAGGCTGCTATCCAATGGTATGACGAGAATGAGATGGTTGCAAACCCGGACAAATTTCAGTCCATTGTGATGAAATGACAGATTCAGCCTTACCATTGATGCTCGTGGTCATCTGATAAAGATCACGTTAAACTGTTGGGCATAGATTTCGACCACAAGCTAAATTTTGAGATCTATATATCTGGTATTTGTAAAAAAGCTGCAAGACAAATGAATGTATTAAAACGCCTTAGCCGGTTATTGGATCTTAACTCACGACTCACTATTTTTAGAAGCTTCGTATTATCTACTTTTAATTACTGCCCTGCTGTTTGGATGTTCTGTGCTAAGGCTTCAAGCAAGAAATTAGAAAACCAGCAAAAAACGGGGTCTTAGATTTGTTTTCAATGATTACGTGTCCTCGTATGAGGAGCTCTTAGATCGGTCTTGTCTACCGTCACTTTAAATTTCCCTCCTCCGTATGGTCGCGATTGAGGTATTTAAAATTTTTAAATTTCAGTTCCAGTCATAGAAAGTGACAGTCCCCAGGTTTAACGGGGTAACTTACGTAAAGAATTCTTTTAGATACAGTGATACAGTTATTTGGAACCACCTTCCTAATTCTTTTAAAAACGCTGTCACTCTTACGGAATTTAAAATCCTCATCAAAACCTGGAACGGGGATTCGGGCTGTAAATGCAACATATACAAATAAGTCCAATATTTCAATGTTAGTCTGTGATATATATATATATCTATCTGCATAACCGATTTGTTATTGTTTGTTTGTAAAATTTTATGTCGGTGAATAGCCTTGGGTTAATATTTTGCTGTATACCTGACCGACTTTAAATAAACATTATCTTACTGTCTTACTCTCTTCCATGATATTGTGAGGTGTTTAGCGTTACGGACAAAGTTCAAATGTCGATAAAGCATATTGTAAACCACGTGTTACTCCGGGGACGTACGTTACATCTGCTACTGAAAGGATTACTATGGCTTACTAACAGCAGTGTCTGGAGAACTAGTTGGAATTTTTAAATGGAAGATGTATCAATCTTTCCAGAATTAAGGCCATTTTTCAATATTTCCGACCTGTGATCATTTGTGTTTACCTTTAATCAATACGATGCAGCTAAAGAAATAAACAACCAATAAACAGTCAATACATATTTAACGTGTTGTGTTGTAGGCTCCAACCCAAAAAATGAGATCGAGTACATCTTAATTTCACGTTTTATGTCTGAGAGTTGCATTAAAACGTCCGAGTTCAATTTGTGAGCGAGTTGCATTGTATTTAAAGGAAACATAATACAAGCTGAGGCAAATAAACTCACCATTTCAGAAGATATATATCTGAAGCAGATAACATAATCTGAAAAATACAATATATTTCCTTGACAATATGTGAGATTCCCATTATGTGTATGTTACCTGTGTCACACGTGCCAGATGTGCCTCATTGACACATTGCCAAAAACATTAAAACGATATCAAGATTCTGCACATCTATATTCCCAAGAAAATAAGGCGATGCCTATACATATGGACTATGGCACATTTCACTATCACTTGAAAATGGATGATAACTATTCAGAAGTTTTAAGTATACAAATGATAAAATTTGAATGGAATTTTTCATAAAAGACATATTTAAGCGTTCCTGAATTGACAACGATATTCACGTCAACCTCTCTCTTGAAGCTTGCAAGGGACTGATCCTACAACACCAGAAAATATTTGTTAAATGGCAAAACTTATTCACCTGTCCACTTAAGCAGAACAAGAAGAAGAGTGGAAGGAATACCCATCCTCGTCCCGCCTTTAAGTATTCAACATAAACTCTCCATCCCGATTCGCCAAGCATTCCCTCTTCTGCTTCCACTGTCTCCTGTTGATCGCTTAACTAGGAGCAAAAGATACAAGGCTAAAATTCATATACCGGTATCAGACAAATGGAATAATACAGTTTGGATGTACATGTCTTCTTCGTTGACTTCACTGTGGAAGACTATCTGCGAATGACGTCACTTCATCGGCTGACGGTAGTTATTAACATCCTAAGTGAGACGCCTGTCTTCATTATTTTTATCCAGCAAAAGGACTGGACTGACCAATTGCCTATTCATTATTGGGTGCTTCAAATGTCTGACCCTGGGTATGACTTGGTTTATGCAAATCTCGTTCCATGCGCAGATGACTAAATGCTTCAAACATATATATTTGTACAGATGAAATGGAGCTCTTCCAAATGTCGGGCCATGAGAAGATTACTAGGGTGTTGCAGATGTACCAATGAGTTCGATCAAATGTGACCCCGTAGTTAAGCTGGATGACTTGTGTACTGTGTGGAGGAAATGTTTACCGCTTCTCTCTTGTATGAAACTAACATTTGTTTATGTATACTATAACTTTTTTAAGTTGGTGCTACTATATGCATTAGGTAGTTGCAATCATGGGGATCTGCTTCGACTATTTGATTCAAGATTTGTTTTATTCAGATGTCTAGCAATGAATGTAAGTCTTCATGGAATAAAACGAGAGATCCTGAAGGATCTTGGCGCCCATCATTGTCCGATAATTGTAAGCTAATGACAAGAGGATCTTTTTGTCCATTGTTACTAAGAACAAACAAATGATTTGTAATTTTGTTTGCAGAATTTCGAATGGAAGCGAAGACAAATCTGTTTGACACTTTCGTATGAGCTATGAAACATACTCAAGATTTTATCATGAGGAATGAACGCTATTTCTGTTCTGTTTACTGTGCTAGTTTGAGTTATCTCTTTTAAGATATCATGCTCGAAAATACTGGTACAAAACTTAATTCTGAAGGGATCCGGTATGTGCAGTAATGTTGAAACTTTGGAAGTGTCTGAATGCTAATTATCTCTCTTGGATCGAAACACGCAGTAGTCTACAGTTGTCGAGTTGTGAGGTTGTGTCACAAGAGTGAGGTCCCTTCGTGTAGCCGACCTGTCGGCAGACGAAACGGTGGGGCAGTTCACTTGCAATGGCATGGACTAAAGTAAATTGATATAAAATTTGAAGAAATACATTTTAATTCGGAATCATTTGAACTCCTTGATATAGAAGGTGAAGGTATGGATATTCTCTTTAGTCAATTTATAGAATATGCCCCACCGTTTGATCCGCCTACTCTTGTGATGCAACGGCACAACTCGGGAATACCGTATTAATTTGAAGCGTAACTTGGATTTTCGAATCGGACCAAAAAAGGTATCTTGCACAACTAGGCCCCATGTGAGACCTGTGTACCAAATTCGAGAAAGATCCACGCAGTACTTATGGAGAAATCACGATAAAGTTTCATGGGATCCAAGATGGCCGTCTGGTGGCCATATTGGATTTTGGAATCGGACCAGGAAAGATATCTTGCACAACTAGACACCAAGGGGAACCAGTGTACCAAATTTGAGAAAGATCCATGCAATAGTTCCTGAGAAATCGCGATAAACTTTCATGGGGAAATCCAAGATGGCCGTCTGGTGGCCATATTGGATTTTGGAATCGGACCAGGAAAGGTAGACACCAAGGGGAACCAGTGTACCAAATTTGAGAAAGATCCATGAAGTAGTTCCTGAGAAATCGCGATAACAAGGTTTCATGGGGAAATCCAAGATGGCCGCCTGGTGACCATATTGGATTTTCGAATCGGACCAGAAAAGGTATCTTGCACAACTAAACCCCAAGGGGAACCTGTGTACCAAATTTGAGAAAGATCCATGAAGTAGTTCCTGAGAAATCGCGATAACAAGGTTTCATGGGGAAATCCAAGATGGCCGCCTTGTGACCATATTGGATTTTCGAATCGGACCAGAAAAGGTATCTTGCACAACTAGACCCGAAGGGGAACCTGTGTACCAAATTTGAGAAAGATCCATGCAGAATTTCACCTTTAAGCAAATCAAACAAATTTTCGGCGAAAATTAGACTGAGATGGCAGATTATAGAAAGGTGAGTGCGACGTTTGTTTCTCTACACAGCGAATAATGATTCATTATTTATTGATTCACATAACTGCAATGTGCTTACCAATCCAAAAATTGATAAGCAGTTACTCTCTTGAATCGCATGACATCAAGGCGAAATCTCTAAAACTGAATATTTCGATTTCAGTCGATCAAAATAATTTGACCCAGGTTATGAAGATTGATTGAGAATGAATTGGATTCAGATTACTTAGATATATATATAGGAATGCATAGATCATTATCCAGCTTTTGTCAAGATACAGTCGCTGTCATTCCCTCCAGTATGTCAAAATGAGAGAAATGGAGATGATGCTCATATCATCTCAACGTTTGAATATTTGGAACTGGAATCGCCAGATTTAGATTTCAACCTCACATTCCCAAATATATGTTGCAGAAGTTTTCTTTCGTATATGGAAATTGTGAGACTAGTGGATAAGCTGACCTTGGCAACACACGGAAAGCAAAGTGACGAGTAATAATTTCCAAATGTTTGGCTTCATATTAGTTGTTAACATGTTAATTTGGTTATATTTAATAACCAACACACACGCAACATGTCATGCAACACTGAATCAAGAACATGAAATGTTCAAGATCACAGATTAATTTAGTATTTGAATTCCCCATCTACCATCTACATAACAAGCATTTGTTTCAGTGATGGCAAACAGTAATATAAACTGTCGACATTGGAAATCATTGCTTATGTCACCTCTGTAGTTGTGTTGCTGATACCATCCTGTTTATCTACTGACAAGCATAAAAATCATGTTATCACATAAAGAAGGAAAGTTATACAAAGTAGCCTTTGTGACTGTTATTTTGAATAGAAAATCCGGAAGGTAAGCTCTAAATGTGAAAGAATGGCAGTCATCTCAACAACGGAAAAAATTAAATTAGCAGTATTATAGTGATTTAAATGCTAGATAAAAGTGTGGACGTTTACATTGCTTACTAGTTATAAACTGGTCAGCTTTTCTATGAAATCAGTCACATATACACGCACCTGCACTGCGATATTTTCGGCTTCGTTGCTTTTATTCCTCACATTATCTCTCTCACCGAGATGTTGTGCAATATCTACGCCTTTCTGAAGAAGCTCGTCAAAAGTTCCAATGTCGGTAATGCGACCCTGTCCAAGAAGATCATAATATTTTTAGGGTTTGTGGATACGTTAACAGTGTCTGTTGTAAGAAGAATTGTCCTCTACCATTACGTCTTCGTCCCGCCATATGTTTTCTCTTTGCGTCGGTCATAGACAGCTGGCATGCAATACAGTGCCAGATTTAGTGTGCCCAAAATTTCCTCCCCTTTCTAGTTACAACATGCTTTGGGTAAAGACATAACTGCAGTTTAGCGTTGAATCCCCGTACATGGCGTGGATTAAATATAGCCATGAAACAAAGATGGCCAAATGTGATAAAACAACTTGTGAAATATTTTGACTTGGTACTATTGTATTGTGCTACTAGAGTGACAGTGCGCGATATGCGGGAATAAATGGGGCAATATAGACAGGTTAGGACCACATTTCATAAAGATCCTCCTGCTGGAATAAAGCACGAAACTTGGCACACCCATCACTTGGGGCATACCAAACAATATCAGAAGTGGGCCCTTCACAATAGCCTTTGTGATGTCCTCTGGTCCCAGAAGGGCAGCTGAGAGGAGTAATGTTATTGAAAGAATAGTTAACCTCAAATTAGCCTCGGCATTTTCATTCTCATAAGGATGTCTTTGGAAGTGCTTCCTAAAATGGAAAATAACAAATGGAAATGTCCATATCTTCTCCAGTATTCTACTTTTCCATCTAAAAGATGAAAGTATGGCAGATGAAAAGCTCGTACCGCACCCGTATTTTTACTTGACATCGCTTTCAAGTTTTTGTTTTATTTGAAAATGTATTGTAATGTAGATTCCAGGTTTGTATAGGGAGGGTGTATGCCAATAGGAGAGTTATAGCCCAATTACATTTAATTAGCCCCACTTCTCCCAATGTCCAAGACTGACATTTTACGAAAATACTGTTTTAGTTTTTCGTCAGATTCATCTGATTGAAATCAACAGTCCTCTCCCCTGAAACCTTTGTATCATACCGGTACTGGGGTCACAATAAACCACATGGTATGATGTAGTAGAATAGCAGTGCTGAATGTTGGGAGAGATGGGGCGGTATATTCCTGCATGTATGTTATTAAAATATTAAAATAAGGAGGTTGTGTAGAGCTTCTCATCTCCATTTCTGATTTTGCCAGTTGACAAGCTGTAGGACCGGCGACGAGTGTACAGATAGCCCTATAGGC
>JAVTVY010007227.1:0-45137 GCA_036873755.1 Hanleya hanleyi | reverse complement strand
ACCCCGGCGCGCAAAGGTTTCCACCGCGGTGGAAACCTTTACACTGCGCGCGCGCGCGCGCCGCGCGCGCCGGGGGAACCCCGGCGCGCAGTGTAAAGGTTTCCACCGCGGTGGAAACCTTTGCGCGCCGGGGTCAAAGGTCAGTTCCGGTCACGTAAGCGCGCGCCGGGTCAAAGGTCAGTTCCGGTGACCTTTAGCGACGTACACCAAACAGAAGCGAGTATTTAAAATCCGTCACAGAGCTCTCGTCCAATCAGAAGCGAGTATTTTGACAAGAGACACGGAAGTGCCCGAACATGATATCAGCTAGCGTGCTATAAAAGGGAAGCGGTCTCGCCGTTTCATCAGACACTCTGTCAACCACCAAGATGTTCACTTGTACTACGTGCTCGAAATCATTCACTCGTCTGCATGACTTGCGCCGCCATGAGGCTACCAAGCCCGAAGGAACCGCCCGGTATAACTGTACGATATGTACACTGTCGTTTCAGCGCCCGGATCATTTACAGCGCCACACACGTGCACGCCATGAAGTACCCAAGCGTTCATGCGAAGAATGTGGTCGGCTTTTCAAACTGACCAGTCAGTTGCTGCGACACCAACGCACACGACACCCTGTTCCGCAGCCACGTTTGCAGATAGAAGAGCCCGTAGGCATCAATATCGAAACAGGGGGAACTCCCCCCCATCGCACGAGGGCCGATGATGATGTCGCCCTAATTCAACAGTCAAATTCCGACGACAAGACCTTGGGCCAGATTTTGTACGACGTGGAAGGTAAAGTACACTTCGTGGACGAAGCCATAAATGTTCCCAGCGATCTGTTACACGAAGACCATCCAGTGAGTGACATTTATCGGCGCCATTGGCCCATGATCCGGCACTGTTTCTACCGTCATCGCCCTATTCAAGATATCTACAATTTCCGACTGACCGCCCTCACCCGTCTACGTAGCTACGTAGAAGCCATCTTCAAAGATCAAACTACGGCCTTCAAATTGAATCTGGTGTTTGGTTATGTGCTGCAGCATAAAGAGACAGGCCAAGTCCGATATTTTTACCCGAACAGTAACATCCGGGTATTTGACCAACCGTTTACCACCATTAACCGAGTGTCGCTAGAGACGATGCTGGAGAAACTGGACACCGTGGATCCCTTGGAATGGGCCCAACAACTCCGCCCCAACACCAAGTGGATAGGGGAGAGTGTGACCAATGTTACGTTTTTCGTTACCAAGCTGACCGACCACTCCCATCGGCTGAATGCGTCACTCATGCACTGATGAATACCATAACATGCCGTACATACTCTATATGTCTACATGTTGATCGTTGACGGTACGGAGGTGACCGAAGATACACGGATGTTACCGAAGATGCCACGGCTCGGCCCTCGACTTGGAGATAGTTGAACTGAGTGTGCTAAAAATAGATCACCAGCTAGCGTGCTATAAAAGGGAAGCGGCCTGGACGTTTCATCAGACACTCTGTCAACCACCAAGATGTTCACTTGCACAACTTGCCAGAAGCCGTTTACTCGTCTAAATAATTTACGACGCCACGAGGCCTCCACCCACAACGATGCTCGGTATACTTGTACAACCTGCGCACGGTCATTCAATCGGGAGGATCATTTACTGCGTCATGAGAGGGTACTTCACGCGGGTGCAACGGTACTATGTAATGATTGTGGTCGACTCTTCAAACGACCCAGTCGGTTTAGACAGCACCAACGTTTGATGCATGCCCCGTCTCTACGGTTTGGGCGACAACTTTCCACTCAAGAGGAGCCGCGGAAGGTCAGCCCCAGTGAAGATGAACCCGGAGAGACGAACGCCACTGGTGATACGATGACGAAGAGCCTGCCTATACCCACGGTCCAGGAGGGCCTGGATATCCAGCCGGACCCCACCGTTACGGTTTCGAGTCATACGCCTGATAACATCGAACATTTTCTGAACGAGCCCATAAATGTTCCTAGCGATCTCTTACAGGGCGCCCATCCAGTGAGTGACATCTATCGGCGCCATTGGACCATGATACGGCACTGTTTCTACCGTCATCGCCCTATTCAAGATATCTACAATTTTCGACTGACCGACCTCGCCCGTCTAGGCAGCTACGTGGAAGCCACCTTCAATGACCAAGCAACGTCCTTCAAATTAAATCTGGCGTTTGGTTATGTGCTGCAGCATAAGGAGACAGATCAAGTCCGATACTTTTACCCGAGCAGTAACATCCGGGTATTTGACCAACCGTTTACCATCATTAACCCGGCGTCGCTAGAGACGATGCTGGAGAACCTGGCCAACGTGGATCCCTTGGAATGGACCCAACAACAACGCCCCAACACCAAGTGGAAAGTGGAGAGGGTAACCAATGTTACGTTCTTCGTGACCAAGCTGACCAACCAACCCATCGGCTGAATGTATTCACCCAGGCACTGATAGATACTCAGAATGCACAAGCAACTATCTGAGGATATGTTGCCTCAACGGTATCCTGGGCTGCCCGATGATGATTAGAATAAACGGTTCAAAGCGAACATGGCCGAAGATGGAACTTTCTGAAATGAAGAGTTCTGATTGGACAAGAATATATCTAACGGACAGGAACGAATATGACAGATGCAAATGGTGGCCTCTGATTGGACAAGTCTTCTTGAATTGTAACACCAAGTGGATAGTGGAGATAATGATCAATGTTGCGTTCTTCGTGGTTAAACTGACCACCACCTCCATCGGATGAAAGTATTCACCCATGCACTGATTGATACTCAGAATGCGCAAACAACTATCTGAGGATATGTTGCCTCAACGGTATCCTGGCCTGCCCGACGATGATTAGAATAAACGGTTCAGATGGCACTTTCTGAAAATGAGACTTCTGATTGGACAAGAATACATCTAACGGACAGGAACGAATATGAAACATGCAAATAGTGGCCTCTGATTGGATAAGAATCTTCTTGAATTGTAAATATACCCAACGCGGCTCCCCCAGCGTGGGTATGATGTAACATTGGGGAGAATAAACTATATGAAAAAAACTTCTTGTTGTTGTTGTTGTTGTTCTCTCATGTGTCATCCTTGTTGTTGCTGTTGTTGTTCTCTCTCTCTGGTCTATATCATGGCGTTATGTTAGAGTGTTAAGGTGTAACGACGGGCGTTGACGGGCATCACTGCATTTCGAAGAATTAGTGACAATTCCATGGAATATCAGAGCTTCTGAGCTATTTCACCAGGGCGTTGAAGCATTAAGAATGATGTTGGTGGGCGTTGCTACAAGATGACACCTCACACGGTCCATTTGGACAGCGGATGGTCCATCTCTACACCAAATAACATCCTTCACTGCTAAAAATGCCCACTTTCGCTACAACTTGTACTAATGACGTCACCAATGACGTCACAGATGCTATAAATATCCCTGAAATCAGGGTGTATACTCCGAGAGCTACAACATGACACCCCACACGACGCATTCGCAACGCGGATGGTCCATCTCTACACCAAATATCTTCCTGCACTGCCCCAAAAGGCTCACTTTCGCTAATACTCCTACTGATGACGTCATCGATGACGTCACAGATGCTTTGGACATGCCTCAATTCGGAATGTACACCCCGAGAGCTACAAAATGACACCTCACACGACGCATTCGGACTAAGGATGGTGCATCTCTACACCAAACTCACCCTCACGCACCCACAAAATGTCCACTTTCGCTACTACTCGTACCGATGACGTCACCGATGACGTCACAGATGACGCGGACATCCCTCAAAATCGGAATGTACACCCCGAGAACTACAAGATGACACCTTCCAGGACGCATTCGAACCGTGAATAGCCCATCTCGACCCCAAATACCTTCATGTACTGCCCGAAAATGTCCACTTTCGCTACTACTCGTACCGATGACATCACCGATGACGTCACAGATGACGCGAACATCCCTCAAATCGGAATGTACACTCCGAGAACTACAAGATGACACCTTCCAGGACGCATTCGAACCGTGAATAGCCCATCTCGATCCCAAATACCTTCATGTACTGCCCGAAAATGTCCACTTTCGCTACTACTCGTACCGATGACGTCACCGATGACGTCACAGATGACGCGAATATCCCTCAAATCGGAATGTACACCCCGAGAACTACAAGATGACACCTTCCAGGACGCATTCGAACCGTGAATAGCCCATCTCGATCCCAAATACCTTCATGTACTGCCCGAAAATGGCCACTTTACTTACTACAACCAACTGCGCCTGCGCAGATTGACGCGACTTGCATTCAAAAACACACCATTCTGACTTTACCCCACACAAGCTTCACTTTGACACCTCACACGACCCATTCGAACCGTGATTAGCTCATCTCTAACCCAAACACACCCCTACATAGCACCCAAAATGCCCCCTTTCGCTACTACGGCCAGACTGCGCATGCGCAGACTATTGAACACGGACGAACCATTAGTGTAGTCAAGTGCTCCTCCACGAGAGCTTCAAAATAAGACCTCACTCGATTTGCTTCACATTGATACCTCACTCGTCTCCATTGGACCACTAGGGGCGCCTCTACCCCAAAAAAGGATATTTTGAAGATTGCGCATGCGCAGAATGCTGTTAGTTCAACCCACACCAGTCCATCAGATGCTCCTTCACGTCACCTTCAATTTGATACCTCACTCGACCCGATTGGTCCATTAGGGACGCCTCTAACCCCAAAAAGGCTATTTTTGAAGATTCATATTTTTGATATCATCTTCGCGCATGCACAGAATTACCCTAATTCAAGCCCACACCCAGTCTATCAGATGCTCCTTCACGTCACCTTCAATTTAATACCTCACTCGACCCGATTGGCCCATTAGGGACGCCTCTAACCCCAAAAAGGCTATTTTCATAGCCTTTGGACTTCGCGCATGCGCAGAAAATTCAAAATAGCCTTTATTGGAGTTAGGGCAGCCCCTAGTGGTGCAATCGGGTCGAGTGAGGTATCATTGTGAAGCATTTCACGTCAGCTTCAATTTGATACCTCACTCGACCCACTACCTCTAAAATAAAAAATCTTCATTCACCGGATGTTGATAATTATCTTCAAAATAATCTTTTTTGAGGTTAGAGGCGTCCCTAATGGTCCAATCGGGTCGAGTGAGGTATCATTGTGAAGCATTTCACGTCAGCTTCAATATGATACCTCACTCGACCCACTACCTGAAAAATAAAATTTTGTTGACTTGACGTATGAAGATTTCCCATCCGAAGGACGGGTTTTACTTCACATTTTTTTGTTTTGTTTTGAAAATTTTTTTTTGAAATGTACAAACTTTTACGTGAAGACAATATTCTTTATATATGTGTACTTCCTATTTCCCGCAGGAATTTATGCAATATCAATTCTTTCCGCAATGAACTTACAATTTTACTGGCAATGAAATTCTCCGTGTCAATTTGAGGTGGATATGAAAACGTACTGACTGACACGTGCAATGGCAACAATTCGCTACAGTGTAATGAAATGTGTTCATTTTTTAGGCGCCCGTGGTTTTATTAATATGCACATACATATGCTTTTCTAATAGTTCATTGGCTGAACCGCGAGGCGGGATAAAAAATATTAAACTAATTTCGTCTCGCGAGGCCAAATCCTCAGTGTGTGTGCGGCGAACGCAAACCAACAACTCACCAGTTTTACCGGACAGGCAAATGAATTGCATGTTATTTTGACTCGATTCATACGCTCGACTCTTCAAAATGGACTTGAAGGAGACGTTATGCGGGAACTGAAATCAATTTCTTGAAACGTTTGCTCACCGTGAGCAACAAGAGAGCTAACAGGCAATTGAGGCCGTTAGCTCAGCTGATATGTAGATGGAAATATCTGTGAATTTCGAAAAAATGCGTGACAAGCCAAGAAACAAAAAACCGCTGGGATGTGGACACCAAACCAGGGAACATCTATGTGCCGCTGACCAAAATCATTAGCTTCATAGTTTAGTGCGTAAAGGTGTTTTGTACAATACATTGAATTGAATTGAATTTCATCCACGTGGTATACTGGACACCGGCTTTACCGATGGAAATATCTGAATTTCGATTAGCATACAAATGCATGGTGTGTTATATCCCACCTAGGAAAAAAACAGCCCCCCCCCCCCCCAGATATGCATCAAACGTGCGGGAGTATGGAAATATAGGTATACATCTGGACTAAACTTCTTTTATCAGGTAAGCTAGATTTCAATCTGCCAATTTTCGAGATGAAAATTTTTTCTTGACGAAATAGAAATGAACGCGAATCTATATTCTACAAAACATTTTTTCTTGACGAAATAGAAATGAACGCGAATCTATATTCTACAAAACACCAGAAAATATTAGCGTAGGTGAATTTTTTAGACTGTTTTGTGCTTTCATCGAAAGTGAAAACACATGTCGAAAAGTGTGTAGCAGTGTCGATATAAATCTTCAACCTATATGTGAAAATAGATACCGGGGCATAAATTAGAGAGAGCATTTCAGTACACCTCAAAAAAATGAAACATGGACGGTATCCTTCATCTCGAGGGGTGCGCAAGTTCGATTCTTGCTTTCATTATGTGAGTATGTGTTGGACATGTGATCTTTAAATTTTATTATCACCAGACTAGCAGGGTAGGATGTGGGTTTCAGGAGTTCACCGGGTGTGACAATTTCTTTATAATGATTTGTGATAAAAGCGGGTAAAACCTAATGTCAAAATCTCCTTGAAGGTCACGGAGATGTCGATTTATTGCTGATCAGCTGATTTCCAGGACAGACAGACATTATTTCGGCTCTTTTCTCTTCGAAATTCTTGTAATTTGCTCAATACAAATAAATATTTAAATTGACTCTGAGTTTTCTGTTGGCATTATTTCAGCAATATTATGCACTAATGGGTTTTATCATTCTTTTCCATTCATGGAATTTTTACAGTTCCACAGTGTCACAAAACAACAATAATGCCATGATGTCACAATAAGACGTTACAAAGACAATTTCTGCTGTATACAATGGTATAAGGCACCTGTATACAATGGTATAAGGCACCTGTATACCATGGTATAAGGCACCTGTATACAATGGTATGGTATACAATGGTCAGATGTACCTGTATACAATGGTATAAGGCACCTGTATACAATGGTCAGTATACAATGGTACCTGTATACAATGGTAGAATGCCGATATTTCAACCCCACGCCCAGTCCATCAGATGCCCCTTCACGAATGCTTCACATCGATACCTAACTCGACCCCATCGGTACACTAGGGGCTCCCCTAGTTCCAAAAAGGCTATTTTCATACCCTTCGGCCACCGCGCATGCGCAGAAGGCCGATATTTCAACCCCACACCCAGCCCATTAGATGCCCCCTCACCTAAGCTTCACTTTGATACCTCACTCGACCCCATCGGTACACTAGGGGCTCCCCTAGCTCCAAAAAGGCTATTTTCATACCCTTCGGTAACCGCGCATGCGCAGAATGCGATATTTCAACCCCACACCCAGCCCATTAGATACCCCTTCACCTAAGCTTCACTTTGATACCTCACTCGACCCAATCGGACCATTTTATCTAGGGACTACTTTTTCTCCGCGGAAGCTTTTTCCCGAGACCGAATTACCGCCAAAACCACGGCCAAACCGCATCACCGCGGATGAATACATTTTTTTTTTTTTTTGCCGGAACTTTTTTTTTCGTTCCACCCACTACCCACGGCGGCCATCTTGTACCCACCTCCCACATCTTGCACTCACTGACACTCGCGGCCATCTTGTACCCACCTCCCACATGGCGGCCATCTTGTACCCACCTCCCACATGGCGGCCATCTTGTACCCACCTCCCACATCGCGGCCATCTTGTACCCACCTCCCACATGGCGGCCATCTTGTACCCACCTCCCACACATCACACATGCGCACACCGCCCCAATACCGCCCCATTTTTTGTGCTGTGACGTCACACGCATGCGCAGTGAGGCGCTATTCTATCAATTCACGCTTTGTATACTACTTACGTCGCCTGATCATGGTTTGATCGAAACGTTTCTGGCTGTTCAGATGAGCATAGCCTACAGTTTTTTTGGACTCACGAAATCACAATGAACCACATGTAATCAGATAAATGACCACAATGAACCACATGTAATCAGATAAATGACCACAATGAGCCACATGTGATCAGATAATGACCACAATGAGCCACATGTAATCAGATAAATGACCACAATGAACCACATGTAATCAGATAAATGACCACAATGAACCACATGTAATCAGATAATGACCACAATGAACCACATGTAATCAGATAAATGACCACAATGAACCACATGTAATCAGATAAATGACCACAATGAGCCACATGTGATCAGATAATGACCACAATGAGCCACATGTAATCAGATAAATGACCACAATGAACCACATGTAATCAGATAAATGACCACAATGAACCACATGTAATCAGATAATGACCACAATGAACCACATGTAATCAGATAAATGACCACAATGAACCACATGTAATCAGATAAATGACCACAATGAGCCACATGTGATCAGATAATGACCACAATGAGCCGCATGCAGGTTTTATAATATTACACCGTGTACTTCGTATTCTATCCGATTTATTACACTATTACTATTTATTAGCTGAATGTTACCCCAGGCCTTCTTAGTAGCTACATAACAGGTTGTCTTTTGTAGAGAATTCTTAGAAATATCATATGGATTACGAACAGACCAGATCTTTGATGCGGTATATATAATATGCTCAAGTTGAAATATCTTTCGTCACCTCATAGCAGACACGGAGCTGGGAGGATGGCAATACAGATAGAATTCCTTACAGACAAGTATGCGTTTACACCTGAGTCAGGCACCGGTCAGAAGAGTTTCGACTCGGTGTTGAACAGTTATTATGGAATAAGGAGAATATAATGTTTGAAGCTGTGGTCATATAACCGTTGATCTACGGTTAAACACCAGATTGCTATGGCCAGATGCCCAACCGAGCGGCTAAGCGGTCCGTTTGATCTGCTCATTGAAGAGGAATCGGAGATATACTTATCATCTGACCACTTCCTTTGATCTTTCATTTTACTAATGAAGTTTAGAGAGATCAGAGAGATAATTGTTTGGCAAGGATAAAGGGGTTATGTCTCAAGTCAGTTTTATCTGGTCAAGCAATTCGGCATTATATTCTGCACTATATTTCGGTATATGTTCTTGCTTTCATCAGCTATACAAATCAGTATTTTTGACAGATCATCTAGACAGATACGGATCATGTGTGCAAACATACGGAATAGGAAATGGTCAGAATGAACATCTGGATTCAATGAGGACGACGGTACTCTATCTAAGGTTTAATTTGACAGTTTTATTCCGATAATATTTCAATGTCGCTGCGGGAGAAGCATGACACTTCGTCATGCGTGGTACCGCTAATGAATACATTTTTGAGGAAGGGGCAGGGTTGGTACTTCAGTGGTGCAAATTTTCTTTTAGGCAGATAGTTCATTTCCGCCTTATGTTCGCCTTCATGAGCGTGCTACACAAACAGTTTGAACGTCTACTTTTATACTTAGCTAATGTCCTCAAAGGCGTTCAAACCTTTTATCATATCTCTTTTTGGTCACGCGTCTCTTTATCAATTGCATCGCTCACCGGTAAGTATCTACAGAGGAAATGGATATTTCGTGTCTCTTCAATTGTAACGGAAGCAGCAACAAAGGCCAGTCCTTTGGATTAAAATAAAATCGATCAATCCCTAAATGACTCGATACATATTGATCACTAAACGAGAAATATAACAACTGGCAAACTTCACCTGAGTAGTAGTAGCGGGTTGGAGAAGCTGGCTTCTGAATTAAACCACAGGAACATCACGATGTATTGGCTGCCTCAATGGCAGTTTCTCTCTTCTAGGAATCCAGTGTGCGTATATTTCGAAATAATTGGATGTTGGTGCCAATAAACACTCTCCACGGACACTAGATGCAACGGAACATTGGACGCATGGGCTGAATACATTCATGTCGCTCAACAATTTTTATAACAACGCAAAACGCTGGTATGGTATGGTATCTAAAAATAGGCCCCGTCCTTCTGGTCTTTCATCTTACTATACATCATTCTTCCTTATTAGAACTTGACAACCGCTACAGCAAGAGCAACCTTTTCCTGGTTCCGTCTGTCTGCCTATGTATTTCAGTATTTTTTCACTTATTTACTCCGCAGCCAACACGGTACCGACTTATGGTAGCCCTCAATCGTATGTTTCATTATAGTCTACGAAGTTCCCGATAGCGATGCAGGACCAGCAAGACCATCATGACCATGGCCCACACAAAAAGACACTCAACTTTACACCCCGATTGTCAAAAATGGATCACCATTAGGGGTTTTTTTCGTCATCAATAGATATTAAAACTAAGACGCGCACAATACTGTTGTAGAAGGGCTTACATATTGCGTATACATACGTCGCCTATTGTAGCATATGCTAGACCCAGCGTAAACTGTGACGATTTCATTCAGCGTCACCATGCATTTTTGCCGAAACTAATTCGATAAGGGTATACCATCAAGCGCCTTCAGTCAATGTTATACAATCCAGTAATAAATACCCATCACTTATAGTAAAGTACGGTCTTAGCATGACGTTACGTTTCGTAACTAGAGTATAATTCCGCTCAATCCCTGGCTGGTGGCCATATCAACATCAACAAAAACGGTATCAATCAAGGTGTGGCTGAGATAAAATAAATCTGGATAACAATTTGGATAAAATAATACCGTCCAATTTGCCTAAATCGAATATTGTTGAAGGCAGTTGGCAATATCTTCTTATCTCATCTCATCCAGGTTATTATCAAGCGTCCATAGCGGGCGTCAGATCCGACATTCAATATTCAGCGGTCGTCCACAGAGAAAAAACAAATTCCTTAAAAATTTAAGGAATATTTCTCAACATAACTAAGGAATATTCCTTACCATATTAAGGAATTACCTTAACGTGCTACGGAATATTCCTTATTGCATTTTAAGGAATATTCCGCTGGTGTAATAGTCGGAGAATATTCCTTAAATTTTAAGGAATTTCTTTTTTCAGTGCACAAATGCATTTCCGCATTATTTATCGAAAGACGTATTTCTTATGACATTTAGCACCAATTCCAAATGTGTATGAAACACAAACAATAAAAACAAAATATGGTTTCCTATATGCGAGAAGGCCTTCCGACTTCAAATTAGACACCCTTCACCAAACCTAGCGCCAAACTAATTCCTCATCATAATGGTAATTTACTGACAATGTGTGGTATACACACGTTATCTACAACAACAAAGAACTTCGAATGAAGATTTGCCTGTGGGGTCATATGACTACTTGTCAGTACTCTGGCATCGTTTTCCACCACCCTTTTAATGCTGCGTTTAATTGGGAGTAAAAGTGTTCCATAAATATACCCTTTTGTAGCACCTATAAATGTTTAACCCTACCTGGCCTGAGGGGGGGAGCGGAAAATGCCCCCCTAGTGAACTTTTCTCTGCTGATCCGAAACGACCAAACCGAAGAGGCTGAAACTTGGTGAATTTAAAGCTTATCTTATTGGAGTCATTTTGAGCCTATTGTCATATATCCCCGAGCAGAGGATCATGGGTAAATTCAAAATGGCGGCCATGTGGTATCCGCGAAAGTCGTGATTTTCAATCTTTTCGCTCCATTTCTTCACATTTTCCTTGCCTAAAAGGCCTTGAAATTAGTTTATTTATGCAAAACTAATTATTCTATATTTTATTTGATTTTTTGCGAGAGAAAAATCGTAAAAATGAAAATTTGGAAAAATCGACCCCAAAAAGGCCGAAAAAAGGCTTCCGAAAAGATGACGTCACTGTGACGCCATAATGGCGGCCATCTTTTTTACATTTCCCGGTAGAGCTTGAACCCAAGATACTGTCTGTTAAGTTTCAGCGCTCTAGCCTTAGTGGTAGAGAAAATATATAGTGTGGGGTCCCCCGCCGCCCAGGCTGCGATACACCCCAAATCGCCCAGGACAGATAGGGTTAAGCAATGACAGTATTCTTCAACGCTATCAGATTAATGCGGTCATTAAGCGACGTCTGTTTGTACTTGTCGAGTGTTAATCTTACAGTTATACTCATAAATGACCATTGCTTATACAGTTCTACTTTGAATCCACGAAGACTTTTACATTACTGGTCCAAATTAGTGGTCCTTTAATTCATTCCAGCACTTCATATGTTTTTATGCTTCACAAAAATGATCAGCTCTACACTAAAATCTTATTCTTTGAAACGAGAAAGTGTTTTAAGCCAACAATCAGTTAGTCACGCACTATCACACGGTGAATCTCAAATCTACATGCGATATGCCCGCTCCCTCCATCCTTTCTGATGTAATACATGTAATACATGGCCAACTTGGTGCGCGGATTACGAATGCAGGCAGCGCAGGTTCGCCAGCTTTGTAGTTTTATAAGGCACTCGCAAACTAATGCTGCATTGATCACATATTGCAGAATATTAAATAAATAAAACACTACTGGGTTTGTAGACATATATCCTATATAGTATAATGTAACAAAATTTTCTCTCTCGCCCGACACCAAACGTGACAAAGCGAGAATAAAAAGATGGAAAGAGAAAGAAAAATTCAGTATTGATCTGTGCGCCAAACCGCTTTCCATAAACATAGCAGGTTCTCGCTGTTTCTCAATCATACCAGTTATCTTGATGATGGGTTCGGAGCCACGTCACACCTATGTATCAATTCATTCTTTCTTCCAAAACTCTTTTCCATTGATGCTCTGTATTTTATCAAATGTTAAATGTTTTGCTGCGACTAGGGGTAGCAGAAACGCCAGGTGTGATTAACAGTCGATATAGTCTGGATATTGCATGCTGTAATACACTGCACGACTTTTTCTGAGGCTGCCCATTATCAATCTCCCTTGCGTAGATGACCTATGAGATCAGTTTTCTGTCAAGATATGCCCTTTTGCCTAGCAGAATATGTACAACACATCCTGACAGGTTCCGGTTTATCGTTCCAAATTTACTAGCCAAAATATTAAGGTGAACTCTGTTTTAATGTTGTTTCAATCACCAGGCTCACAGATCGGCATCAAACTAATTAGAACAACTGACAACAGGTAATTTAGGGTACATCAGATAACAGATGAGTAACCTTTTCAACCGAGGAAATAAAGAGAGTTATTCCATTTCCTGCTGATGATGACTGACCACAGACAGGTGCATGAAGCACAGTGGCTTGGTTAGCAGTTGCTGTCTTCGTCGATGTTATTAATAATTTTTAGCATTTACGTTCTATACGACCTACACCGATCTACATACCCTTCGTCTACTATATCTTTATCAATTATAGATAGAGATATAGTAGGGGAGGGATATGTGGATCGGTGTAGGTCGTATGGAACTCATTTTTGTGATATCCACTGTCATTGTGGTATAAGAAAAGGTGGGAAATAATTATTTTCTTGATGAAAAAAAATATGCATATAAACAACATCGACGAAGACAACCACTGCTATCCAAGCCGCTGTGGCATGAAGGCCCTATGTTACCAATTTTAGCTGGATGTTTCCATCCGTTCTGCAGACAGAATGTGGGGATAGCAACAACAGCGAAGCAGTTTCCAGAGAAGACCAATTACAAATTGTTCCAGAACGATTCTTTCCTGTTTAGTACACGTGTGTACAGGCCAAGCTATACATATTGGTTTACATAAGAAGGAATATTTATTCGAACGAACGTGAAAAATCATGTTCTGCGAAAATTACGAAAGTTAGTTCCGTAATTACAGTAGAGTACTTCCAACGATTGATAGAATAGCCTTAAAATACGCATTTCAATTGTGTACGTGTTAAAAATATAAATCACATATATGGTCTGACGGCAATCATACTGGTCAATGATTACCATTGTCTGACGGCAATCATACTGGTCAATGATTACCGTTACAAAGAACATCATGAAGTAATCGTTTAAAAATGGTCATCGTTTCTATCTTGCAAAAAAAACTTGTTTTTCAGTTTTCATTTCATGTGTATGAAATGGATGTTAACGTTCGTTTGAAGAAGGTATTTCAAATATCGACGCGGCAATGACTTTGTGGACCATGGCTGGATACCGGATGTAGGACCGGAGTCCTATATATATATATACATACTATTATCATGATATTCCGGTGTTCATGAAAAATTTGTAATCGTTTAATAAAAATATGTCAGCCATTCTTTTCATAGTTGACGTCAAATAAATTGAAGCACTCCTAGACTAAAATTAAGAGGACGTAATATGAGTAAACATTAACCGAATGAAATATGTCTAATACAATAAGAGATCCTCGAGTCAAACATCCCCTGGATAGCCCCGGTCCAGTCGCATGAGTTTATCCAATTCAGATATGCAGAACATCGATATATAAAGGTAATTGTTTATTACAAGCGTCTAGTCCGTCATTCATAATTCAGCCGCCGTCCATTAAAGAATATCCGCGTCTATAATCCAAAGACCTATTCCATATTCCATATAACAGTATTAGCACCAAATTCAAAAAGACAATCATAGTATACATAAACATAGGCTTGTTTCCTGCAAGAGAGAAGCGGTCAACAGTTTTCAATGATGCCGGCAAGATATAATGATGTTCCAAAAATATCAAATCCGTATCGCTGATCAGTATTCTTAATCCATAATATTCGTTGTAAAGTCGTCATCTAAGAATGATGTATCTCAGTCACGCTTTGATTGTGACTGTTCATATGAGTACCACGAGGATCTTGAAGTACATGGGTTCATACGGCCCCTAGCCCCGGGTTAAGCGGAATTAGACACAAGTTACGAAACGTAGCGCCATAGATCTTGCACGCTACGTTCGTATTTTGCTATCAGCATGCGATATGTATCGCCAAATTTGAGAAACTTTGAGTGGAGGCGCCTGGTGGAATAGCCATGATTTATGAGTTTCTGCAACAATGTTCTGTGACGTTGATTAAAATCGTCACATTAACACAGGATCTAGCAAATGCTACTAGGCGAGATATGTATACGCCATATGCAGGTCCCACTGGAATATTACTGTCCAGAAGGGGATAGTTTAGCGACGAGACGAGTCGGCTTCATTTTTATAGAGATATAGATCTAAATATGATGAATGCCGACCAGAAGATAGTCCTGCCTGCATTGGAACAGTACGTTATTGATTGGTCTAAGCGAGAAAAAGTTGAACCTACAATACTCGCTGATTGGCTGGACCTCACCAAGAGCAAGGTCGTTAAAACAATCCGCCATATTGACAGAAGTACTCTTCCCCAAGCAAAACAAGTACTGAGAAACCTCAATTCGCAAGAAGTTATAGCAAATCTCCAAAGCTCCAAATAATATAATATTCATATGTAAATATTACTATTACCAGGTGCTGGTTAAAGAATTGAGTGTAGACATATCATCAAATGGATATATATCCTTCACTGCCTCATTTATATAGCGATTATCCAAAGCGAGAAGATCGTCTATATAGCGTTTGATGAATGAGAAGGAACGGGCTTTGAATGGATCGGGTTTTGAAAGCGCCTGCATATAGTCATATTCGAGAACAGATACAGGTCGGCCAACAGGGGTGCACAATTAGTACCCATTGGAATACCTATATGCTGCTGATATATTGTGTTGCCAAATTTGACATAGATATTTTTAATGAGAAATTCAAGCAACTCTATAAACAAAGAAACATCCCATGAATGATACCTCTTGTATGTAGTAGAGCTAAAGAATGCTTTATGGCTTCCGACATTAATATATCTACAATCAAGTTTTCTTGAACACAGATACTATTAATGAACTTAGACGGGCAATAAGGTCCTGATGAGGGACTGTAGTATAGAGTGTCGAGAAATCCCATGTGGATACATGTCTGTACGATATGTGACCTTTAGCATCAAGTTCTTTCGTAAGACATTTTGAGTTTTTCAATATCCACATACATTCAACGCCAGAGTTTTTAGAAGTAGTGGCGCAATACCTTTCTCAAAATGCTTTTACTTCCTGAAGGGCCCTCGTCACTAGGGTTAAAAGAAGCTTGGTGGTGCAGCTTCTAGAACCAGCTATGAATCTAGCTTTGTATGGTGATTTATGCATTTTTGGGAGTCCAGCATATTTTTGGTATGTTGTTATGATTGGTTGGAAGACAAATACCTCTTTCCCTGAGAAACTTTTTGTGATTGTTAAATAAATCTTCCAGAGTAAATGCAGTTTGGGAATAAGTAGACGTATTTGATGATATGTCTACACTCATTTCTTTAACCAGCACATGGTAATAGTAATATTTACATATGAATATTATATTATTTGGAGCTTTGTCTGCTGGGACTATGACGAATTTACTTTGGAGATTTGCTAGAACTTCTTGCGAATTGAGGTTTCTCAGTACTTGTTTTGCTTGGGGAAGAGTTCTTCTGTCAGTATGGCGGATTGTTTCAACGACCTTGCTATTGGTGATGTCCAGCCAATCAGCGAGTACTGTAGGTTCAACTTTTTCTCGCTTAGACCAATCAATAACGTACTGTTCCAATGCAGGCAGGACTATCTTCTGGTCGGCCTTCAGATTTATTCTTCTCGGCTCTCTATATTTAGGTCCTTTCATCAGGGGTAATTTCAGGTCCTTATCACTCACCACATCAAGGTCACCAGCCACAATATGTTTGCATGGTGTATAGATAAAGTTCGACGATTCACAATCACAACTATAGCCTCCTGACGTGTAAAAGTTCCAGTTAAACTCCTTGACAGCATTGGAGTAATTGAATATTTTGGTGGCTATAGATTTAGTATACTTATATGAAATGCAAGGAGGTTCTGTGAACTTAAAATAGTTTGGCACAGCGTTGCGTACCTCTGGATCATTCAGGATTCGCTGTAAATTAATAATGTCCAGTCCTTTATCTAAGTAGTTGAGTTTCAAGAAAGTCCGATCTTGAGATGTTTCGATTATGTTCACTGGACGACACTACCGAAAATACGCTAAATCTTTACTGATTTTTGGTGGTATTATATTTCCTGAAGACGCAGATTGTTGTATAGCTCTGGCTATTTGATCTAAAGCTCTCAGAGGTAACGCATACAGAACTGTACGTAAGCTATGTATACTATTGGATGTGTTAGTTAAACCCACTAAGTATTTAAAGTGATATGATCGTGAATCATCGAACTATTAAACTTTCGCCAACCATGGCTGCGATGTCTCCTTTCATGGGCTTTAAATAACTGGGTAATGTTGGATATATTTGAACGGCGGTTTGTAGCATTGCCGAACCCACTGACATTATCATTTAAATCAAACGGAAACACTGACCCAAGTTCTAGCATCCAGAATAATTCCCGCTCTCGGATTTTTCTCCCAAATCCATAGGGGAAATCCTTAGTAGATGAATAGACGACGTCTATGATCTGAATACTAAAGTTATCCCAGCCATGGTCGGGTCCAGAAAATGCTTACCATATACGCATTTATTGTCATAGTTAATGTGAGGTAAATCTAGCAACTAGATGAGAATACATGATCTCCGAATCTTTCCGCATTCACCTGCGTGTATTGACATCGGTACTGGTTTGACCAGAGACGATCCACAGTTCAGTAACAGGACATGAACACACTATTCTGCATACAATAATACGTCCAGTGAATCAAACAGAACAGTTTGCGGAATTTAGGACGGATTCATTGCGAATACCTGTTCACGTGTTGTACTCCAGATACAATTGAGTGTTTGTTGTACTCCAGATACAATTCAGTGTTGGATTGGATAGGATGATGAGATTGTTTTTTTGCACGATTGGTAAGTGACGTGTCGATGTGAAGTGCCGCTCAATGTCGTTCTATGCTTTTTTTTGCAATTTCTCCCAATTTTCAGCTCATTCATAACTAATGCTGCACACGGCGGACAAGTGTTTGTTCGTGCGAGAAGTTGTGTTGGTGCGAATACTGGTGCAGCTTTTCCCACTGATTAACCAATCACAGCATAAACGCTACTATCCTGATTCCATACAAATGCGCCGTGTCGTCGTCTAATCAGACCATTCCGAAACAGATAAGAGTAAGGTAAACAAGAGTCATTAGTTGGAAAACTCAATGAATACAATATAGCAATGATTATTATGCCTGCCTGTTCTAACGTTGAATTTTGAGTTGTTTTCATCGTTCTATCTTGTTATACATTTCGCCACTCTGGAGCCAAAAATCTACGAAACAACAAAATATCGTTTAATGTTACAACATTTCACAATGTCACAATATTTATTGGTGGCGTTTAGTAATTGGAGGGAATATGTCTGATCATAGTCGATGTCTGAGGTATAAGGCTCGCAGATTTATCGCAAACTAACGAGAAAGGACAGTATTTGGGTGTATTTTGCCAGACGCCTGTAAGAGATTATTGTATCCAGGAGTTTTTAGAGAGGTTTCTTGTGGCGTATCTAATAGCCTGGTTGGAGAAGGAATTCGCTGTCTGAATATTGGTATCTTGCTCATGTGTGAAACGGAGTAGGATTGAATTTTCTGAAAGCACTTGAAAAAAATCCACGGGTTTCATATATATTTCCCTTGTTATTTCTCCTATAGCCCCGGGGGAAGACCCGCGGCCGAACTATACATTCGATCATACTAGATCGTGTTTACATATGTAAGAGTGTGATTGATCTTATTCTAAGTTTTGGTATTTGGTCAGCTATAGCTACCTGACCACCCCACTGTTTTGAAGCATTTGACCTGGTCCGGTGCTATCTGTCCTACATGCTGGTAACCTGGACTGGTCCAAGCATGCAGGTAAAGTTTACCTGCATTGTTGGAGAACTGGTTTAGGTTACTTTATCTCAGGTGGCTGGACAAGTCGCTCCTTGGTTAGAACAGCTGGACATTGGGTGTGTTTTGTGCAAGGCAAATACTGTTTTGCCAGTCCTCCTAAAATACCCAATATATTCCCACTTGTCAAAATAAAGTCTTCTATGATTTTACCCGTATTCATCGGACCTTGGAGTTGTGATTCATAAAAGGCTTCCACCCCTCCGTTTAACATTGGCGTCGCCGGTAGGATGACAAGTGGGATATTTAGCATAGGAGGGTAGTCAGTTACGGTCCATTCCATGGCACCATCCTGTTGTGGGGAAGGCCTGATAGATGTCCAGCTGGTCCATTAAATTCTATTGTGTTGGATTTCATTTTCACCTTTATCTGTGAGTTTGGTGTTCCCAGCCATCGGTCACTGTGGGAGCTCTCGATATCGACCAGGTGTACTTTAACTTCAATTGATGGTTCCCGATATCGACCTGGTGTACTTCAACCTACTGTGATGGTTCCCGAATTTTGGCGTACTTCAACTGCCGGTTACTGAGTGTTCCCGGTCCCTGGAGAGTTACTGTAGCCTGCTATGAGGGTTCCCGATGCATAGGAGTTACCGTCTGCTGTGATGGTTCACGGATCCTGGAATGTCACAGCCTGATGTGAGTGGTTCCCCAGTTCTAGAGTAACTATGTAAGTGCCTGTATCGGGAATAATATTTGACTCTGACTAAACTGTAGTCCAGACATATTATATATATTTAACAGTGGTTCTCGGATTGCTAAGAACATTGTCAACACTTCACTGAACTTTCCGACAATCATAGACTGTTACCTGTAAGTTCCAGTTGTGTTCCTGCATTCTGGTGAGAACAGTGAGTAGTAATTTATGAACTGAACAGAATATTCAATACAAGTGAATTAATAACTCGGAACAGAGCTATTATTACATGACATTGTTTTCCGGACTGAATATACTGAATGAGATTTAGTTTAAAACAGAAACTTTGCTTTAGTTTTCATAAACTAGTACACTAAATCAAGGTGTGTTTTACTAAAAACAAACTGTTCAATTAAGATCAGTACTGGACTAGTTCACTTTGTCAAAAGTTACCTCCCTTCGATTGAACTTTATAAAACATCGGTTAGATATTGTCAAAAAGTATCTCTCCATGAGCACGATTTAATTCGGTGTTGATTAGCAACTGAATTTTGTGAACAGTGACTGGTGTTTGCAGATTGTAAGGGAATATTGCTTGCATATTTTTTTTTTTGGTATTGGTTATGGTTAGTTGTGGTTACCAACTATGAACACGCAGCCTAATCTATTGTCTTCGGTATATGAAACTTCTGAAGAAAATATTGGCCTGTTTTGTTAATGTATAGGGTAACCATTGCTTCTCACAAACCAGTTCCCCCCCCCCCCCGCCCGCACTTTTCTTGTGCGTTTCGCTTGTTTATTTTTTTTGCATTTTTGGTGTTTTGTTTTTTTCCATTTTTTTTATAGTGTTTTTTTGTTCTCTTTTGGTGAATGCAACAACAACATTCACACAACATTCACCCGAATGTGAGCTCCTGATTGTGCTTGAATAGTAGTGTTGAGTGTCAACAAAGCATTTGTTTGGTCATTCAGGATTTGGTAAAGTTGTTACATTTGTGTGCGTTGAAATTGAACAGAAATATTGAGTGTATGCACAACATCATTTGAATTAATTGAAATTTAAATTTGTTTGCGTGCATTTATGAACAATATTTTTGTGTGTTCGCTCCGTTCCCCCAAACAATTATCTTTCGTCCGTGTCCCATTTCCCACTTTCGTCCATCCCCCCCCACTTAAAAGCCCCCTCCCCACATCTGTACTAACTTTATTTTTTTTATTTTTTTTATTTTGTTTTTTTTCGTTGTCCAGCTACCAAGGATAGAGGAGTATATTGTATTATATGAAATGTATATATGTTGAGATAACTGTCCCACGTATGTTCATGATTTGAAATGTGGGTTTTAACGTAAACATTTGTGAACATTTGTAGGCTACTTCAATTTCTTGGCAACATATCTAAACATTTTTAAACATTTTGAGACAACATGGCATTGCCCATTCGTGTTTCTGTAAGTGGGTTTACGGCACCCGTAGAGAAGGAAGACGCTATAAAGTTTTTTTCTCGGGAAGTAGAGCTACAGGGACTTGAGGTTGTAAAAGGGGGCTTGCAAGTTGTATTAATTTTCCCTAGTATGGAGATTGCCCAGTCTGCGGTTGATAAACTAAATGGGAAATCTTTTAGGGGTGATATGTTAGTGATGCAACTGAGTGTTAGTGCTGATGAGATGGGTTCCCATGGGGCTGAAACATCTTTTGAGCAAATGTTGAGGATGTTTACTGCTTTTAGTGGTAATCAAAAGGCTCAACTTTTGCAGGTATTACAGGCTAAGCCAGAAGATTCAACTATTTCAAACCAGGTAAACCCTTCACCCCGCGTTAGTGCCCCATCGAGTTATTTGCGCATAGATAGTCCAAAACTTCCGTGGTTTTCAGGGGAGGCAATTAAGGGAGATACCAGCTATCCATTATGGAAGTATGAGCTTCAATGTCTTTCCAGTGATAATGAACATAGTAGTGCTGCTGTTTTGCAGGCCGTTCGAAGGTCGCTTAAGGGTATGGCTGCAGATATTTTGCTCAATCTTGGTGGTGGTGCTACTGTTGCACAGATTATCTCAAAATTTGACTCTGTATTTGGGGTAGTAGTATCTAAAGAGCAGTTGTTGGAGGATTTTTATATGTCAAAACAATTATCTTCTGAATCGGTGGCTGCTTGGGGTTGTAGGTTAGAGGACTTGTTGACCAGGGCATGTAAGAGGGGAACAATTTCAGGATCTGCTTCAAAGGAGATGCTGAGATCAAAATTCTGGAGTGGCTTATCAGCGGAGAAGGTGAAAGCCGGCATCAGACACAGATTCGATAACGGTTGTGAATTTGATGAGTTGTTGGTAGCGGCTCGGGCAGTAGAACATGAACAGTCTTCTGCAGGTCTGGTAAGAGGCAAGTATTCAACAACGCTTCAACAACAACAACATCAACAACAACATATTGGTAAGAAAATTGATGAGATATTTAAACAACTTCGTTCCTTGGATGGAAGGATGCAGAAGTTGGAGAAAACTAATTCTGCTTCCCTAATTGATGCAAATCAGAATGTTGGTGTCCAAGCCGAGGGACCGCCATTTCCTAGGGGAACCTGTTATAATTGTGGCGATTCAAAGCATTTTATTAAACGATGTCCATTAAGAAGGAAGCCATCCGGTACAGGTAATTCTCAGAATTCCGGAAATAGATTTGGGGGTGTATCCGGTTACGTAGGTGAACATGGGGTTCGTTTCGCCCGCACCGATATGACTGCGCGCGAAGAATGCGTGATAGACAAGCTTGTCGGCGAGTCTAATGTTTGTGACGCATTCGTAGAGGGGATTCCCTGTCGCGGTCTCATCGATACGGGGTCGATGGTTACGACACTGAGCTCTCGATTTTACGAACAAAATCTCCGCCATCTTCCGTTGCAACCGCTTGACAACTTACTGGATATAAAAACTGCCGGTGGTCATTTTCTTCCTTATCTAGGGTATGTGGAAGTTAATGTTACTTTCCCTCATGGTACTAATGGTTCGCGGGACGAGGATCCAGTCCTGGCATTGGTTCTTCCGGACACGGATTACAATGAAGAGGTTCCCTTGCTGATTGGTACAAATCTCATCAAACTCTGTTACAGCCGCCATGTGGAGGGTCACAGTGACGTCACACACGAGAAGGTTGTTGGGCCATGGCAACTGGCGTACAGGAGTTTGGTGCAGGGTGTACAGTTCGATAACCCGGTATGTTGTCTTGAGGAGATGACTGTCCATGCAAATAGCAGAAAGGTTATTTCCGGCATTGTCCGGACTGCTACTTTGCAGCAGAACATGATGGCAGTTACAGACACCGATGGCGTCAGGTTGCCAGTGGGCTTGGTGGTTGCTCCCTGTCTAGTGGAGTTGAAAGCGGGTGTGGACACAAGTGACGTCACAGTGGAAGTGCAGAATGTTTCCAGCCATGATGTCGTTGTTCCTCGAGGTGTACCTTTATGCAAACTTCAGCAGTCCATCTCTGTTGAAGACGCGAATCAGGCCTACGTTGCTGGCGAGATGACCGATGCAGACTTCCTTAAGTTATTTGACCTTAAGGGTTCTAACCGACTTACACCAGATCAACTTTTGAGAATAACAGGATGAACAGGATATAGGTCACACTAAACTAGTGAAGCATCCAATTGTGCTGACTGACGAAACTCCGGTGAAACAGAGATTCAGAAGTATTCCTCCAGCCATGTACGAGGAGGTTCGCCAGCATTTGGCGGATATGTTACGCATGGGCGTCATCCGCGAATCTCAGGGTCCATGGGCGTCACCACTGGTACTTGTACGAAAGAAAGATGGCGGCCTAAGGATATGTTTAGATTACAGGCAGCTGAACAAGCGTACCGTCCGCGATGCATATGATCTACCAAGAATTGACGAATCCATCGATGCCTTGGCTGGAGCTAAGTGGTTTAGTTACCTTGACCTTCGTTCAGGTTATTGGCAGGTTGAAGTTGAGGAGAGTCATAAAGAACGTACCGCATTCACAGCTGGGCCACTTGGTCTATTTGAGTGCAACTCGATGCCGTTTGGTTTGACTAACGCTCCGTCAACGTTTCAGCGTTTAATGGAACGGTGCCTGACCGGCTTACAGCCGCACGTGTGCCTCGTGTATCTGGATGATATAATTATCCATTCAGACACCTTTGAAGAACATCTGGAGAAGCTGGAATTGGTTCTGGAAAGACTTGCCAAGGCCGGGCTGAAGCTAAAGCCGACCAAGTGTAATTTCTTCAAGGCCGAAGTTCTATACTTGGGTCATCTTATATCCGAGGCTGGAGTATGAACAGATCCAGCGAAGATTGAGGCATTGACGAAGTGGCCGGTTCCGCAGAATGTAGGTGAGCTGCGTAAATTTCTGGGCTTTACAGGATTCTACAGACGTTTCGTCCAGGATTATTCAAAAATCGTGAAACCGTTGCTCGACCTGCTTGGTAAAGCTGATCGAAAAGGTACCAGGGTTCCGGTGAAGGACCAGCCAAAGTGGACATGGGAAGACTCCCAGCAGAGAGCATTCCAGGAGATTATACGCATCCTTACTTCCGGCCCAGTTCTGGCGTACCCGGACTTCTCAAAGTCGTTTATCTTGCATACAGATGCCAGCAAGAATGGGCTCGGAGCTGTATTGTACCAGACACAAGATGACATTCTACGTGTCATCGCGTATGCTTCCCGGTCTTTGACGAAACCGGAACGGAACTACTCGGCACATAAACGAGAGTTTCTTGCTCTTAAGTGGACTGTTACTAAAAAGTTCCACGACTATCTGTACGGTAATCATTTTGAGGTGAGAAATGATAACAACCCGCTTACGTATGTTCTCACGACGGCGAAGTTGGATGCAACGGGTCAGCGATGGTTGGCTGATTTATCGGTATACGATTTCTCCATTTCCTACCGGTCTGGAAAGCGAAACATTGATGCAGATGCTTTGTCCAGAATACCTACTGGCGCAGAGGAGGTATTGATGTCGTCTGAAGATGTGCGTGCTGTCTGTCAAGCTATTATTACTCCAGTACCGTTGATAGAGTACCTGGCTCTAGGTCATCGGGTCATCGACTGTCTTGATGTGGAACCGTTGGGACAGAACACGATTTCCAAGGAGAATGTTTCCCGCAGTCAACAAGAGGATCCGAACATTTCCAGGGTATTGGGTTTTCTGAAAGAGGGACTTCAACCTTCAAATGCTGATCGGACGGAGGAGCCCTGTTGCGGGAATGGGAGAAATTGGAAATCCGTGATGGTGTGCGCTATCGTAAGACGCAACTGGATGACGAAGAACGGTTTCAACTGGTTTTGCCAAAGCTTATTCGGTCTGACGCGTTAACCGGATTACATGACGAAATGGATCACCAGGGACGAGATAGGACCCTAGACCTAGTCCGGTCTAGATTTTTCTGGCCGGGTATGACCGCTGATGTGGAGAAGAAGGTGGCTACCTGTGAACGGTGCTTGCGGCGCAAGGGAGGAAGTAGGACTGATCATGCGCCGATGATAAGTGTACAGTCCAGTGAGCCCATGGAACTAGTCTGTATGGATTTTCTGTCCCTTGAACCGAAGTCTGGTGGATGTGATAACATCTTGGTGATCACCGACCATTTCTCCAAGTACGCTCAGGCCATTCCTACTCGAAATCAGACCGCTCGGACAACTGCTAGAGTGTTATATGAAAATTCCTTCCAGGTTACACAGTGATTACACAGTGATCAAGGCCGGAACTTCGAAAGTAAAGTAATCAGGGAACTTTGTCTGTTAATGGGTATGGAGAAATCTCGTACGACTCCTTACCATTCTCAAGGCAACGGTCTCTGCGAACGGTTCAATAGGACGCTGTGGGGGATGTTGGGGACTTTGCCGGAAACAAAGAAGTCTAGGTGGAAGCAACATGTCGCTACGGTGGTACATGCGTACAACTGCACTAGTCATGCAGCTACGGGTTACTCTCCTCATTTTCTGTTGTTCTGCCGGAAACCAAGACTTCCCGTAGACGTACAGTACGGATGTGACTCGCAAGTACCTAGGGTAGAGTCCTACACCGAGTACATATCTGACCTTGGTCAAAGATTGGATCATGCTTTTCAACTGGCATTCCAGAAGTCCAAACTTCCCCAATCCAAGCAGAAGGGGTACTACGATTTCAAGGTCAGGGGCGGTGCCTTGCAGGTTGAAGATTGTGTTTTAGTCAGGAACACGAAAGTTCACCGCAACGATAAGCTTGCCGATAAATGGGAGAGCGACGTTTATATTGTGGTAGATAAACCGGATTCATGTATTCCTGTTTTTGTTGTGAAACCGGAGAGTGGTGGGCATAAGCGTACGTTACACCGAAACTTATTGCTACCAATTGGCGACAACTCTTCTGTAGATTCCGCTGAAGAGACGAAACCTGAGGGTTTCGTTGTTATTACAGACGAGAGTCCAGAGGAAATGGTTGCTGAACAAGATGACACTTTACCAGAGTCTGAGGTGGAAGCATCGAGGGTGGAGGAAGAGTCTGATGCTGAAGATATGGCAGCTTCTACTGGATATTCTTCTGTACCTCCAGTCCCGGAGAGTAGTGATTTGTTGGTTCCCACGTCTGAAAGCGAAACTGGGGAATTGTCCTCGAGTCAGAATGAATTTGCAGGTGCTGTGGGAGAGGCTGCTGTGGATATTCCGGACGAGGCTCCGGTTGAAACTATGCCTCAGCCTCCACCGATTCCTTTGTCTCATAGGTCCGTTAGGGATCGTCGACAGCCAAGTTGGATGACTTCTGTTGAGTTTGTCTTGAGTCAAGTGTCTGTCGTGCCAACTTCCAAACCGGATTGGTTACAAAAGGGCGATTATTTGTTGTCTGTCGTTAGGAATAGCCCCGAGTTGGTTGCCACACCCGAAATTCTTTCAACCCTAGCCCAGGTAATCCAAAGCAGATGTTAAGGTTAAGCCCGATAGTGTGGTGTGGGTGTGTGTTTTTGACAGTTTTAGAAAGTATGCCTATAAGACTAGATTTTTGGGAACATTATTTGATAGGGTAGTATGTAAAGGTCCCAAAATCTATCTAAAATTTAAAAAAAGTTTTTTTGTCGCCATTATTTTGTTGTTGCCATTTTTTTAAAGTTTTTTTTTTTTTTTTTGGCATTTGTGTTTTTTTTTTGGTTGTGGCTCAAATGTTGCGGACAACATTTGTTTTGTAGGGAGGTACTATGTAAGAGTGTGATTGACCTTGTTCTAAGTTTTGGTATTTGGTCAGCTATAGCTACCTGACCTACATGCTGGTAACCTGGACTGGTCCAAGCATGCAGGTAAAGTTTACCTGCATTGTTGGAGAACTGGTTTGGGTTACTTTATCTCAGGTGGCTGGACAAGTCGCTCCTTGGTTAGAACAGCTGGACATTGGGTGTGTTTTGTGCAAGGCAAATACTGTTTTGCCAGCACCTGTTGTACTGCTACCCTCCTAAAATACCCAATATATTCCCACTTGTCAAAATAAGGTCTTCTATGATTTTACCCGTTTTCATCGGACCTTGGAGTTGTGATTCATAGAACGATTCCACCCCTCCGTTTACACATAGTTTTCTCAAGAGCTTTTAGATTTTCTCATTGAAGCACGATTGAGTTGTGATATGTTGCGCATTTCGTGGAAATGTTTTCGATTCAAAAATGATTGCGAACAGAACAAGGTTTTGAAACCCCATTTGTCGACCTCGTATTTACATTATTTTGTTTTGGGATGTTACTGCTGTCGAGCTCAGGTTTCCTTCTCCAGGCCTTAAGTATGAGGGTATAAGCTCGACATTTTATGCCCTGAATATGTAGAGTTTCCAGACAATTGCAAAAGGATTTGGTTGAAGTTCTCGATAATTTAATCTTGGCTCTCAACGAGAGTTTTGGGTATGCAGGAGGAACATTATCTTCTTGCGAACGAGCAGCGTTATGTGACCAGTATACACGGTTAAAAATTAGAGGACTTGTACGCCAGAGTCGAATGCTGGTTGATTTCCTTCAAATCCATTAAGCTAAGTCCATAACCCATTATCCAAGGTCCTTAGATTTGAAGTCCATGGAACATCTATTGGAGGTAATGGATCGTCCATGGAACATCTATTGGAGGTAATGGATCGTCCATGGAACATCTATTCGAGGTAATGGATCGTCCATGAAACATCTATTGGAGGTAATGGATCGTCCATAGGAACATCTATTGGAGGTAATGGATCGTCCATTGGGCACCTATTGGAGATAATGGATCGTCCATGGAGCATATGTTGGAAGTAATGGATCGTCCATGAAACATCTATTGGAGGCAATGAATCGTCCATTGGGCACCTATTGGAGGCAATGGATCGTCCATGAAACATCTATTGGAGGTAATGGATCGTCCATGGAACATCTATTGGAGGTAATGGATCGTCCATGGAACATCTAGTGGAGATAAAGAGTCGTCCATGGAACATCTATTGGAGATAATGGATCGTCCATGGAACATCTATTGGAGGCAATGGATCGTCCATGAAACATCTATTGGAGGTAATGGATCGTCCATGAAACATCTATTGAAGGTAATGGATCGTCCATGAAACATCTATTGGAGGTAATGGATCGTCCATGGAACATATATTGGAGGTAATGGATCGTCCATGGAACATCTATTGGAGGTAATGGATCTTCCATGGAACATCTATTGGAGGTAATGGATCGTCCATTGAACATCTATTGGAGGTAATGGATCGTCCATGAAACATTTATTGAAGGTAATGGATCGTCCATGGGACATCTATTGAAGGTAATGGATCGTCAATGGAGCATCTATTGCAGGTAATGGATCGTCCATGAAACATCTATTGGAGGTAATGGATCGTCCATGGAACATCTATTGGAGGTAATGGATCGTCCATGGAACATCTATTGGAGGTAATGGATCGTCCATGGAACATCTATTGAAGGTAATGGATCGTCCATGGGACATCTATTGAAGGTAATGGATCGTCCATGGAACATCTATTGGAGGTAATGGATCGTCCATGGGACATCTATTGAAGGTAATGGATCGTCAATGGAGCATCTATTGCAGGTAATGGATCGTCCATGAAACATCTATTGGAGGTAATGGATCGTCCATGGAACATCTATTGGAGGTAATGGATCGTCCATGGAACATCTATTGGAGGTAATGGGTCGTCCATGGAACATCTATTGAAGGTAATGGATCGTCCATGGGACATCTATTGAAGGTAATGGATCGTCCATGGAACATCTATTGGAGGTAATGGATCGTCCATGGGACATCTATTGAAGGTAATGGATCGTCAATGGAGCATCTATTGCAGGTAATGGATCGTCCATGAAACATCTATTGGAGGTAATGGATCGTCCATGGAACATCTATTGGAGGTAATGGATCGTCCATGGAACATCTATTGGAGGTAATGGATCGTCCATGGAACATCTATTGGAGGTAATGGATCGTCCATGGAACATCTATTGGAGGTAATGGATCGTCCATGGAACATCTATTGGAGGTAATGGATCGTCCATGGAACATCATTAGGAGGTAATGGATCGTCCATGAACCATCAATGGAGGTAATGGATCGTCCATGAAACATTTATTAAGGTAATGGATCGTCCATGGAACGCATCTGTGGAGGTAATGGATCAAGTCACGCTGACATCTATTGGAGTAATGGATCAATTATGAAGGCATCTATTGGAGGTAATGGATCGTCCATGGAACATCTATTGGAGGTAATGGATCGTCCATGAAGGCATCTATTGGAGGTAATGGATCGTCCGCCCAAACATCTATTGGAGGTAATGGATCGTCCATGGAACATCTAATGGAGGTAATGGATCGTCCATGAAACATCTATTAGGAGCAATGGATCGTCCATGGAACATATATTGAAGGTAATGGATCGTCCATGGAACATCTATTGGAGGTAATGGATCGTCCATGACATATCTATTGGAGATGATGTGGATCGTCATGGAACATCTGTGGAGTGGCCGGATCGTCCATGAAACATCTATTGGAGGTAATGGATCGTCATGGGAACATATTGAAGGTAATGGATCGTCCATGGAACATCTATTGGAGGTAAATGGATCGTCATGGAACATCTATTGGAGGTAATGGATCGTCCATGGAACATCTATTGGAGAGTAATGGATCGTCCATGGAACATCTGTGGAGGTAATGGATCGTCCATGGAACATCTATTAGGCAATGGATCGTCCATGAAACATTTATTGGAGGTAATGGATCGTCCATGGAACATATATTGGAGGTAATGGATCGTCCATGGAACATCTATTGGAGGTAATGGATCGTCCATGGAACATCTATTGGAGGTAATGGATCGTCCATGGAACATCTATTGGAGGTAATGGATCGTCCATGAAACATTTATTGGAGGTAATGGATCGTCCATGGAACATCTATTGGAGGTAATGGATCGTCCATGAAACATCTATTGGAGGTAATGGATCGTCCATGAAACATCTATTGGAGGTAATGGATCGTCCATGGAACATCTATTGGAGGTAATGGATCGTCCATGAAACATCTATTGGAGGTAATGGATCGTCCATGAAACATCTATTGGAGGTAATGGATCGTCCATGGAACATCTATTGGAGGTAATGGATCGTCCATGAAACATCTATTGGAGGTAATGGATCGTCCATGGAACATATATTGAAGGTAATGGATCGTCCATGGAACATCTATTGGAGGTAATGGATCGTCCATGAAACATCTATTGGAGGTAATGGATCGTCCATGGAACATCTATTGGAGGTAATGGATCGTCCATGAAACATCTATTGGAGGTAATGGATCGTCCATGGAACATCTATTGGAGGTAATGGATCGTCCATGAAACATCTTGGAGGTAATGGATCGTCCATGGAACATCTATTGGAGGTAATGGATCGTCCATGGAACATCTATTGGAGGTAATGGATCGTCCATGGAACATCTATTGGAGGTAATGGATCGTCCATGGAACATCTATTGGAGGTAATGGATCGTCCATGGAACATCTATTGGAGGTAATGGATCGTCCATGAAACATCTATTGGAGGTAATGGATCGTCCATGGAACATCTATTGGAGGTAATGGATCGTCCATGGAACATCTATTGGAGGTAATGGATCGTCCATGGAACATCTATTGGAGGTAATGGATCGTCCATGGAACATCTATTGGAGGTAATGGATCGTCCATGGAACATCTATTGGAGGTAATGGATCGTCCATGGAACATCTATTGGAGGTAATGGATCGTCCATGGAACATATATTGAAGGTAATGGATCGTCCATGGAACATATTGGAGGTAATGGATCGTCCATGAACATCTATTGAGGTAATGGATCGTCCATGGAACATCTATTGGAGGTAATGGATCGTCCATGAAACATCTATTGGAGGTAATGGATCGTCCATGGAACATCTATTGGAGGTAATGGATCGTCCATGAAACATCTATTGGAGGTAATGGATCGTCCATGGAACATCTATTGGAGGTAATGGATCGTCCATGGAACATCTATTGGAGGTAATGGATCGTCCATGGAACATCTATTGGAGGTAATGGATCGTCCATGAAACATCTATTGGAGGTAATGGATCGTCCATGGAACATCTATTGGAGGTAATGGATCGTCCATGGAACATCTATTGGAGGTAATGGATCGTCCATGGAACATATATTGGAGGTAATGGATCGTCCATGGAACATATATTGGAGGTAATGGATCGTCCATGAAACATCTATTGAAGGTAATGGATCGTCCATTGAACATCTATTGGAGGTAATGGATCGTCCATGGGACATCTATTGAAGGTAATGGATCGTCCATGAAACATCTATTGAAGGTAATGGATCGTCCATTGAACATCTATTGGAGGTAATGGATCGTCCATGGAACATCTATTGGAGGTAATGGATCGTCCATGGAACATCTATTGGAGGTAATGGATCGTCCATGGAACATCTATTGGAGGTAATGGATCGTCCATGGAACATCTATTGGAGGTAATGGATCGTCCATGGAACATCGTCCAAACATCTATTGGAGGTAATGGATCGTCCATGAAACATCTATTGGAGGTAATGGATCGTCCATGGAACATCTATTGGAGGTAATGGATCGTCCATGGAACATCTATTGGAGGTAATGGATCGTCCATGGAACATCTATTGGAGGTAATGGATCGTCCATGGAACATCTATTGGAGGTAATGGATCGTCCATAGGAACATCTATTGGAGGTAATGGATCGTCCATGGAACATCTATTGGAGGTAATGGATCGTGTATTTGCGACAAGTTGTGTTAACATGATGACCAGATAATTATTTCTCAATTGATTATGAGACAGAATAACATAAATAAATAAACTCGGTAAATTTGACAGAAAAATTGACCAAATAATTCATTTTTCTGTATGTCGTCAGTGTGATATCACGATTTGTTTATATTTTCTGATAGAACTTGACCCCATGATAGATTGTGGGAAGCTTCAATACTCTAACCCAAGGAATAAAATTATTATTTGGAGGACAGAAATTGCAGACATCAAATCACCCAAACCAGGTAGAACTAAATTGACATATTTCATGAGATATTCACTCTTGGAAATAACATGTACGTACCGCGATATGGACCTTATTCTACAGATGTTTCACATGTCTGGTTATTCTGTAGTGTGTACATGTACTCATATTCTGTTGTTCTCGCAGAAGTAGAGGACTTTTCTAACTGAATTGATTGAAATCATACACTAACATGTAAATACGTTCAGTATTTGATAATCGCTATATAAATGACGCAGTGAAGGATGTATATCCACCTTCACTTGATCTGACGGAAACTACAGATAACCCTACCGGCACATCATATTCAGACCTATTTCTCTATAAAAATCAAGCGGGCCTTCTCTCTCGTCGACTTCTTGAAAAAAGAGATGATTACAATTTCGACATTGTAAACTATCCCTTTCTGGACAGTAATATTCCATTGGGACCTGCATATGGCGTATAAATATCTCGTCTAGTAGCATTTGCTAGATCCTGTGTTAAATGTAATAATTTTAATCAACGTCGCAAAACATTGTTGCAGAAACTTATAAAACAGGGCCTCCACTCAAAGTTTCTCAAATTTGGCGATGCATATGGCATGCTGATATCAAAATACGAGCGTAGCGTGCAAGATCTATGGCGTTACGTTTAGTAACTTGTGTCTAATTCTGCTTAACTCGGGGCTAGAGGCCGTATGAACCCATGTACTTCAAGATCCCCATGGTGCTCATATGAACAGGCACAATCAAAGCGTGACCGAGACGCATCATTCTCTAGCTGACGACTTTACAACCAATATCATATGGATTAAGAATACTGACCAGCGATACGGATTTTGATATTTTGGAACATCATGATGTCTTGCCGGCATTATTGAAAACTGTTGACCGCTTCTCTCTGACAGGAAATAAGCCTATGTTTATGTATACTATGATTGTCGAATTTGGTGCTTATGCTGTTATGTGGAATATGAAATAGATCTTTGGACTATGGTCGCGGATATTTTTTAATGGACGACGGCTGAATTATAAATGACGGACCAGACGCTTGTAAGTCATTCTCATCCCTTGTTACGGTAAATATACAAATAGTATATTGAATAGCATTGCATCTGGATTATTTTGGTCTGTTGAGGTCAGGCTTTAGAGCTTTAGACCTACTTTAGTTGGAATTCAGCAAATTAATGGCGCATATGCAGTTTTCACGAAAGAATTTCCATGGGTGACTAGAACTATTGTGAGATGGATGGTGTAATCATCAGAATGACGCGCAAACTTCACAGAATGTACGCCAATCCTTGAAAATCATTCCTCGGGGAAATTGTATATTAAACGTTGCACAGTAATAAATTAGCATACCTATTGTTCCGAATAGTCGAAGTATCAGCATTTAACACATCTGTACACTGATTTTACTTGTGGACACCGCTATCTCAATGATCAGCATCATCGCCCTTTGACAAGTGTGTTGTTTGCTAGCTTACTGTAATGTGAGTAACAGTCCCTGAATTGTGATATACTCGTTAGGTGTGGCCATATAGTCACATTTTGACCGAACGGTTACGCAACTTAACCAGGATAGTTTATCATACTCGGCCTGCCAAGGACCTCTAAAAACGCTTAAAAACTTTCGATGGCATTTATTGTTACAAATGGGTACCCATGCTAAATTAGTGCTTTGTGTGGTAGGGACCTGAGTTTGGTCAATTAAGGTCATTCTGGGGTCACCTTTGGGATAAAATAAGGTCTAAAATGGGTAAAAATCGGTTATAACTTAATATCCACTGTACTGTCTGTTACCAATAAGTATCCAAGCTGAATTAGCTGTATGTAGTGTAGAATTTAAGGCAGTCATAGATAACACGATAATTTATTATAATTAAGGTCATTTTGGGGTCACTTTTGAGCCCAATGAGTTCAAGAAATTGGTGAAAATAGGTTATAAAAATTAGCCAAATACAATATTCCAAAACCAGTTAATCTTCGCTCTCGATTTTAATCATTCTTATATCGCGAATATTTCAAAGGGCACTAAATTTCCGAACCCTTCATCGCCCAAGCCAGAAAGGGTTGACTCAAACTTCTTCAAACTTCAGAAAGAAAACTCCGCATCAACAATTATCTTGATCGGGAAGGTCCAGTCTATAAGAGAATGCATGTTGCCAAAATTCAAGAACAAAATATACTGAAATACCATAGACTACACTTATCTAAAAATTTATCCCGTAGAACTACTAGATTTGATACCCATTTCATTTACAAGGAATTTCATACAAAAAAGTTTTTAAGTGTTTTAGGCCCATTTTTGTTTTGGCATCCTTGAATCTCAATCGACCTCTAAATGACCTCAGAATGACCTCAAATTGCTAAAATTGTCCTGGTATTCTCCCCTACAGTGAACCATACAGCATACATAAGTGATTACCAAACAGCACAATATATATGAAATAAAACAGAATTTTCCCTAATATTTGACCTGATTTGACCCTAAAATGACCTAAATTCCACAAATTAACGAGCTAGCTACACCCGTGTAACAGCCCTACAGCAAATAAAACCAATTAAGCCTGAATACCCACTATAACAAACAGAACAACTTTTACGAATTTTGACCTTATTTGATCCAAAAAGTGACCCCAAAATGACCTTTACTGCCCAAAATCCGGGTGGTATCCTCTTCCACCTTGAACCCTAACACACAAAGAACTAATTTAGCATGAGTACCCATTCGTAACAAACAATGCCATCAAAAGTTACTTTTCGTGTCCATGGCCGGCCTACTATCAAGTGTTCAGAGGTCGTACGGCAGTGAAGGGTAGGGGAGCCACAGTGGAAACAGCGAAATCAGAGAGGGCCGTTAGACGGCTTTAGCTCATGTAAATAGTGCCAATGGTATATATTGTCTATGATATTCAATAAACATCTAATCGACAGCTGGGATTAATTAACAGTTATGAATGGTTCTGTACTCTGCCAACTAGATCCTTATAAGAGAAAATTATTTGAGTGTATGTATTCTTCGCGCACAGCTCATGCTCACCTTTGCTCTCTCTCCGTGCAAAACGGGTTTTAGGCTAGTTAAATACAGGTTAGCAATAACTTCTCCAGCAACGCTTAATTTCGAGTTGTAATAGTGTTACAAGGGACAGTGATGACGTTAATGTAGCAATATTTATTGCTTCCATGTATTTTACTGGAGTTTAAGCGCAGGTAATTGGGGGAAGTTATTCAATCATAGTCGCTAGCTATGTGAGGCTCGAGGATGTATTGCAAATTAATAACGAGAAAGAACGAAAACGCCAGTTGTGCGAATGTTACCAGCGGCCTGTAAGAGGTATTATATCCAGAATTTTGTGACTAGGTTGCGTGAGGCGTACTTAATCGAACTGACCAATTAGCCTGGCTGGAGGCTGTTTGAATATTGGAATCTCGCTTATTCATGGAACCGATGTATGACGTCTATCGTTAATGAAAGCACTTGGGGAAATACTCGAGTTATATATAATTAAATAGTTTAAGTTTTTCTTCGTTGAAACACGATTTAATTGCGATATCGCGTGCATTTCGTGAAGATTCGTAGATAAAAAAAACCCTTGCAAACAGAAGAAATAAAATTCAAACCGAGCCAGAAACTTTTAACTGGCACCACGTCCTTTTTCAAATTGTTTGGTGCTGACAGTGTAATTCATATGAGAGACCTATCATATAATTACATATATTTCGCATTATCGCTGTATTTCCTCTCGAACATTACATTTGGCCCGGAAAAGGAGAGAGAGAGAGAGAGAATTAAGGTTTAATGTCGCGTTCAGCAATATTTCAGCTATATAGCGACGATCAAACAAATTCTATGTACTCAAGCCAATAACTTAGTAATACAACACTTTAAAACATAGATACATTAAAACTTATGCAACAGACCGATTTCTCTCAAATAACCCAAGATGCAGTCCTCCCTCACCCGACTAAAACGATCTTCCAAAGTAGTCGCTCGATAAAAGGCATGTCTTACTATCTTAAAATCTATGCAGTCGATAAGGATAGGTTTCACCGTGAGACCTTCGTGGCATGGAATACACCTTGGGACTGGCTCTGTTTTTAGTAAATATTTAATCGAGTTAATCGTGTATGGACGAAACGTTTCTGGCTGTTCAAATGAGTATAGCCTACATTTATTTTGAACTCCTGAAGCTTGTTATTATTCACAGCATCCAAAAAAGACTGAAGCAGCCGTCTCACATAAGCACAGATGGAGGGTCTGAACTCGCCATATGGGATCCCAACAGGATCAACCTCATCATCTAGGGCTGCCTTAGCCATTCTATCAGCTCCAGTATTACATTTGATGTCAACGTGACTAGGCAACCAACAAAACACAATATCAATCTGTTGATCAAATCTACAGTCAAATAATTGTAGATAGTGGGTATCGAACTTTTACCCGGTAGTCGACAGGTTTTTGTTTTGGAACTGAAGATAGTAGCACATGCTACTCTCTCGCCATCGTTAGAACCATTTGTATAAATAGCCTGATGTGATCTGTATTTTTCTCTCAGCAGAACAAATTCTTGTAAATACAAGAGCTGGCTCGTGTTTGCCTTTTTAGATTTCGTTAGTGTAATATCCACTTCTGGTTGAGCCAACTGCCATGGTGTAATTAGTAAAAACTTACCAGGTAAAATTTGACTGAGCTTAATACGAGCTGCTACAATGTGTGGCTTCATACGAATTTCAAGAGGCGGAATAATGGAGGGTTTCTTTTGAATATCAGCGAACTGAGGTTTGAAAACATAGTTATATGCAGGATTCGTGTGATTTGATCACAATTTTGTGATATATTGCAGCGATAGTTTAATTCTTCGAAGTTCTAAAGGGAATTCATCTGCTTCGACATATAAGCTTTCTTCACGGGATGTTCTGAACGCTCCAAGGCAAAGTCTTAGTTCTTGATGAAGAATAGGATCTTGCTTTGCCAAGTTTGACTTGCTTGCACCGTTGTAAACAATATAGCCATAATTAAGTTTGGAACGAACAAGTGATCGATATAAATGGAGACGTGTTTGCTGATCTCCTCTCCACTTTAGTTGAAACTACCTTCAACAAATCAAGAGCTTTCGTGCACTTCCATTTCAAGCAAATTATGCGATTTGAATGATAGGAATATTGTTTGGCCAACGACTAAAAATTTGACCTCTTTTACCACTTTGAATTTTAGGTACATAATTATTTGATGAAGAGTTTTTGGCAAATGTTTCGCCTAGCTTATTTGCAATCTCTACTCTGTCAGTTAACACCTGATTTCCATCGTTGAGATGGTGAACACTAGACTTGGGGCTTTTACCTTTTATTCTTTGGATCATATTCCAAACTTTTGTAATTGGAGTATGTGTATTGATCTTAGAAACATATTTTTTCCAAAAATCACGTTTGTTCTGTTTCATGGTTCTACGAGCTTCAGCTCTAGTTACTCTGAGATGTTTCCATTTTTCAGAATTTGGATGTCGGCGGAAACACTGTTCAGCTTTCATTCTATGTTTCCTTGCCTCTTTGCAGTCATCATTAAACCATGTTTTTTTTAATATGTGCAACTCCTGAAGATGTGGGTATGGTTTGACTAGCAATTTCAATCAGCATATCTGAGAATAACTGTATAGGATCTGGAGCAGCAGCAAAAGAAACTGCTTGTAGTTCTTGTGAACAAAGCTTTTCAAATTCTGGCCAATTTGCTTCCTTGAAATTATACCTTGTTAAAGGGGGGGGGGGGGTCATCAGCTGAATGAACAGCTTTTAAAACAGTGGGAAATTGACCACCTCCACAAAGGTCATCATGAACAGACCAAGTAAATTCTTCGAGTAAGGTCGCAAAGTGAAATATCTAATGCTGAATAGGGTTCATGAGCGGTGGAAAAATGTGTATAAGAACCATCATTAAAAATACACAACGAATTATTTGATACGAAATCTTCAAGAACTTTTCCTTTACAATTCTCTTCATTATCCCAGAGGTTTAGGGAGCTGATTGCAAAGATTCTGAAGCTCACTAAGACGGAGAATTCCAGATAATGTGAATACATAACTCAAAGTAAGACGAACTGCTACAGCTTGTAAACCCGTCTTCAAGTCGATAGGACTATGCAAAACACCCATTTTAACAAGTATTGAATAGCCGCCTGTAGCCTTTCCATGCTCTTATGAAGCATAGGTTGGCCCGGAAAAGAAATTCTTCACAGCTTGACTAGCAGCCACATTGATAGGACCTGTATCGCGGCCCAATGGCACTTCCACCATTGACACGGGTTTTATTAAAATTACCGGGTCAGATATACGATATTAAATCACATATTATGAAATTCATGTGTAAAAAGACATCGATTCATGTACGTACATTCAAGTAAACTTAACACAATTTTCGAGGAAAACGCGGTGAAAATATGCCCTTTGATAAGTGATTGCGCCTGATAAGTGCACGCGCTGCCTTTCGTTGACCTTGACCTTTGGCCGCAATGATCGGAAAAGCTCTCTTTCACAACTATAACAATGACTCTGTTTCGAACAGAAACATATTACTTGACGATAGAAGAAACTCCGTTTGTGTGAAGAGAAAGTTTGAAAAGTTTTTGAAGATAGTGTCGTTTGTTTGATAAAGGGGATAAATCGGTAACCGTTCACTTTGCTTGTTAGAATGGGATTTATCACCGTTCACTTTGCTTGTTAGAATGGGATTTATCCGGATTGCCAGCCAAAAGATCGTATAAAAAGATCGTTCATTTGCTTTCATGTGATCTTTTGACTGGTTCGCCTGATAAATTACAACACATATGAGGGAAGTGGGAAGAGGTGCCGACATACTGACTGAGGCACATGACTTCATAGTATAGTCTTCGGGTTAGCCTATTCTAAAGTACATATGTGTTGTATCTTAGGCACGCTTTTATTGTACCTGTTTATGTGGCAACTTGGATGACATGACCACACGGCCCCTAGCACCGGCATAAGCGGTATTAGATACAAATCTAGAGAGCTATGATGGAAATGCTCCGACAACTCGCATATTGATAATTGGTGAGCTGTGTCACTGTGACAACTCTTACACTGGGGATAGATGAGCTGTATCGTCGTCAGATGAAAATGACGGTATTTAACACGAAAGACTATTTGTGTGGAACAAATCCACTCTCAACAAGCATAGATACCCATAACAGATCAGCACTTGCTAATGGTACAGGGCTTATTGCCGAATATCTGCATGACGTCGCGCCCAAAATTCTGTGTATTACACGTTACACGTTTTTGTAAACACATCAATGGTTTTAACTCTTACAAACTAGACGAACATCTACTTTGGGCAAAAGCTTGTCATTTTGAAAAAGTTTCGCGGAATGTTCCGAGATTTTAAGTACGACAGTTGTTATCCATAATCAACGGGTTTTTTAAAATTTTAGTTTCCGGATTTTAAATGCCACTACAGCATGTAGTTTACCTTCATCTTCATTTTGCATGTTGGTGCTGTGTAGCAACTACTAAAGACACGATGGTCGTAATTGTGTGATTAGTGGTCGAATCTGCATGCTGAGTCACCAGCTAATTACAACACATGTAAGGGGAGTGGGAAGAGATGCCGACATACTGACAGAGTCACATGACTTCACAGTATAGTCTTCCGGTTAATCTATTCTAAAGTACATACCAAGCATCTAACGGTTCGTGATATGTGTTGTATCTCAGGTACGTTTTATTGTACCTGTTCATGTGGCAACTTGGATGATATGACCACACGGTCCCTAGCACCGGCATAAGCGGTTTTAGGTACAAATCTAGAGAGCTATGATGGAAATGCTCTGACAACTCGTATATTGGTAATTGGTGAGCTGTTTCGCTGTGCTGTCTATCTTGATACTAATGTCTCAATTGTGACAATAGCGGTTGACGCTGCATACAGAGTCATCTACTAAGGACAATTGTGACATTAGCTTGACAACTGCTAATGAGACAATTGTTGACTTGCGACATCTGTGTCATTAGCAATTGCTACATTGTTATAATGTCGCATGAAGACGTATTTCCATTATGGATGTAGAAATTCTTCATGAACTGTGGGTGGCTACTGAATGTCAGATCTGACTCTTCTAGTGAATGAATCTCACGTATAACAATATTTCAGTGATTGTGAGACGATCAGGTTAATTTTATTATCCGGCCCAGCACCTTTTGCAAATCGCTTCAATTTGTGCATACTTTTACCACTACACGATATGTTGAAATCATCTTCGAAGAGGGAACCGTCAATGGGATTATTCAAAACTTTATCTGAGCTGTCTATCTTGATACTAAACAGAGTGGTAGACAAAATGCTGCCCTGTGAGACACCCTGTTCTTGATCTAAATCACCAGACATAGTTGTACCTACGCGAACTTAGAACTACATAATGTTTATAACTAATGTTTATAAACTTGGATAGAAAAATAGGTAAACGATCTCTCCATCCCATATTATGAAGGTCTTTCAAAATCCAGTATTCTCATAAGCTTTTTCTGAATAAAAAAGATAGAAACCACATGCGCACTCTTGGCGAAAGCATTCTGGACGTAAGATTCTTACCTAGCTAACTGATCAATGGTACTTTTATTTTTGACGGAAACCAGCTTTGATATCTGTGAGGTTTTTTCCGATTTCCAGGTACGAAACAAGGCGACCATTAGTCATATTTTCCATTGTTTTACAAACACAGCTAGTGAATGCAATCGGACGATAGTTACCTGTGTCTGTATGATCACGGTCATGTTTTGGAACGAGTATAACAATAGCATTATGCCATGACGGTGGAAATTCTTCATCAGCCAAAATACGGACAACAAGATTTCAAGAGAAAATTCTGGTAAAAGTTGACAAGGAATATTATCCGGGCTAAGAATGTCCGGTGGCTACGAGTGTCCGGCTCCTATCATCTAACCCATCTAGGACATTTTTCTGCACAATGGGGACAAGTGTTCGTCCTTTGTTGCAACAGAAAATGATATGAAAAGGGACACCATGCAGTCACCAAGACATTCTGATCCAGCACACCGGCATTGGAATCGTTAGCTTCCCCAGTACAAGTATGAAGCTCATCAATCGAAATAATGTCGTTATATTCTTCCTTATTGGGAGAAGAAAACTTAATATCTTTCTTTTCTCCCATTCCTCTAAACTTTTAAAACTAATAATAATCTGACGATGAGTTATAGCGATCGTTTCGCGCAGCTTATTAGTAATATTTAATTTGTCAGTTATCAACTTGTCTTCATTTTAAGATGATGAACACGATCGCGCAGCTTATTAGTAATATTTGATTTGTCAGTTATCAACTTGTCTTCATCTTTAAGATGATGAACACTGGACTTGCAGCTTTTCTCTTTAATTCTGTGGATTTTATTTCTGTTATCGGTATATGTGTATTGATCTTAGAAACATTATAATTTCCAGGAATAAAGTTTGTTCTGTTTGATGATTCTGCGGGCTTCAACCTCTTAACTCTTACATTTTTCAAATTATCAGAAGTAATGGTTCTGCGGAAACACCGTTCGTTCGAGTTTTTTCTTACTTTTTCTAGTCTCTTCATTGAACCATGGTTGTTTAATATATGTAACTCCGGAGGAATTGGGTATTGTTTCGTCAGCAATTTCAATCAGCAGTTCTGATCTGGGACATCTATAAACAAGTCTATCTGTAGTTTCTGCAAATAAATGGTTTCAAATCTGAGCTAATTAGCTTTTTTAAAATTATCTCCAAGAAGAAGGATCCTCAGCTGAACGAACGACATTTAGTACGGTGGGGAAGTGATCACTTCCACAAATATCATCATGGACAGATCAAGTAAATTGTTCAAGTGCACGAAGGCTACAAATTGAGATGTCTAATGTTGAATAAGTTTCTTTACCTGGATGTAAGTATGTTTTAGAACTGTCATTGAGGATACACATATAATTGGTTTATATGAAATATTGCATAACTTTTCCTTTAGTGTTTTCTTTGTCATTCCAAAGTAAGTATACTTGGGTCATTACAATCACCGATCAATAAAATAGGTTTGGGGAGTTCATAATACAGATAATACAGATATTGAAGTTAACCAAGGCAGCGAACAACAGAGGAAGGCATGTACACCGTGCATAATGGAAAAAATGGAATTCAAAGTAACACGAACGGCTACAGATTGTAAATCCGTCTTTAAATCAACCGGACTATGTAAAACACCCACTTTAACCCTACATGACCGGGGGGGGGGGGAGTACTTTCTCCCCCGTTGGTGTTCTGCTCCTATCTTCGGAACGAAAGGATCAAAGGATCATGGGTAAATGCAAGATGGCGACCATGTGGGGTACCAGAAAAGTGACGTTAACAAATTTGTGCTTTTTTGCATGGAAGAGTGGGTAAGATATTTTATTTCGTATTATTATTTGCTAATTCATTATGCAGTTTTTGCGAAGAAAACGCTTAAATGAAAAAATCGAAAAATCTGACCGAAAAATTGTGGTAAGTTTCAGCTTCCTAGACTTAGGGATAGCGAAAATATTTAGGGGGCACTTTCACAACAACGACAGATGATATAATTATAGAAGAGAATTGGGTTGATGTGGGTGTTTTATTTCTATGACTTTAGTCTGAAATCCCCGACAAATTTTGAAACGAACAGTGTTATTAATTTTCCTTGAATTCCGTTTTATTAGGAAAAAGTTATCCAACGAGGCAGAAATTTTGAAAAATTATCAGTAGTTATCATATCTAGTAATTTTTTTTTCAAATCCGTGAACGTTATGCAAATAAGGAAACCAAACTGCCATAGAGTGGCCATAATAGGCGCCTGGCCCGTGGTGAATTTGGTCTAATGAGAGAAAAATATGGAGCATAACAGTCTATTTATACGGATGGTTCTACCAATGGTGACAGAGTAGCGTGTGCTAATATTTTTATTTCAAAAACTGAAAGTTTTCTTCGGAATATATAGGCGCCTGTCTAGATTTCTTTCATGTCCATTTCAAATTTCACGTTTGACCAAGCTCCGGGCATTTATCCTGAAAAGGGCAATCCTATTTCATGTGATTTTCTTCTCCACTAATGTAGCATGTCTCAATCTTACATTTATACCAAACAGAAAGCTTAATCCTACAAGGCCTAGGGGGCATTATAGCCCTCTAACAAACTTTCTGGACTCTCTCCGTAACGACAAAACAGAGCTGACACTCTGTGACTTTATAGATTATGGTATTGGGGTCATTTTGAGTCTATCTACATAACATGGTTGGTTGGTTGGTTTGATACATCGAGCATAAGGACATGCGTAAATTCAAGACGGCGTACATTTGGGGTACCAGTAAAGTGATGATTTCGTCATTTTTCTTCAAAATTTCTGGTTTTCCGCGAGGAAAAGTGGGCAAAAACTATTTTATTTCACATAAGAGTAATATTTACTAATTTATCATGCAGATTTTGCGGAGAAATGACATAAATCGAAAAATCTGACTGAAAAATCGACCAATAAATGTATTTTTTGAAAATGACGTCACTGTGATGTCATCAAAGCGGCCATCTCGGATTTTGTTACATCTTCTGATGGATTTTGACCCAAGGGTGTGGTAAGTTTCAGGTCCCTAGTTCAAGTGGTAAAGAAAATAAGTACTTTCCTGGGTTAAATCTCCTAGCAACGACGATACTGATTGTGAATATGTTTACGACTGGTATATCTACCAGTCCTATTCCCTGTTAGAGCGGCATCCCTCTGGAATTGCATCTTGGACAACAAGCATTTTTACACAACCGATTTTGTTTTCCTTCTCCGATTGTTTTATACAGTCCTTGACAAGAAGATTATCGAGTTATCAATATTTCACATACAACAAATGTTTAAGTACACATAAACAACGGAAGACATTCGTCACATTAGACGTCTTCCTAAGAACAATAGAGATATAACAAATCATAGGGAACCGTCTTTGTAAATGATCGATTCAATTCGGAATCAAATCGCCAGTTTGCAGATTGCCTGTGATTTTTCACTGTAATACAATGATAAGCGGATTTTCCTGACTAGCTCTTAAGTTTTTTTACCGATAATGACCAGTGAGAAGAAAAAACGGGAACAGATCGTCACTTTAGCTAGGCACGCATATCTTTTACCAGGAACCATGTGCTGCAACACCGGTAATATAATCTATATAATTTTCGTGGAAGATCGAATACGTCTACTGGTAACTAAGTATAACTAATATTAGAACTATAGGGATTCGTTGTTAAAGCTATAGGATCCATAACAGACTTGCAAAATTCAAAAAGGTTTTGTTTTGAATAACAAAACAAGTTCATAATGACCTTTATGGGTTGATGAAACAAGGTGACAAAGATATATTTCCTGATAGCGAAATCAAGATTTTAAAATGTACCGTCAGACAAGTGGTCTACCGATACCCAATTAAAACTGAATTAGTCGGCGAACACTGTAGGTGTGCCACGCATGGTTATCTACCACATGATCAGGCAATTAAGTTTCTCCAAACTTTAAAAATAAATGGTAGTGAAAATTAAATAATATTTAGAGAGTCGTTTAACTTGGTTGAGGAAACTATCTGTCATAAATTGAGAAAATTGATCCTAGGTATTTTTGCTCGTTTCCTCCGTTAAGTGTATTACCATGTTTGTCAGATTTCGAAGATGTTTATCCTAGAAGGGGTCGAGTTTTTCTGATTTCTCCGAATTATTGAATTTTGAACTATTATTAACTCATTCACAGTGCGAAATTAAAATAAGAGAGAGACGCTTATTTTCCTTGACACATCTTATATGACCTGCAAGATGATATATTTTTCATGAATGCATCGAGAGTTATTAACAAGGATATTCGAAGTCAAATAATTCAGCCGTAGGGAACAGAAGAACAAAAATTGCACTTAATTCTAATTCCCGGAATAAATATCTTTCGGTAAATATATAAGAAGCTTTGATGGGATTATT
>JAVTVY010007226.1:0-43080 GCA_036873755.1 Hanleya hanleyi | reverse complement strand
AGGTAGGGTTATGGCTATAATTTTTTCCGGTCTATTATTTCATCAAAGTGTAACCTGTTGGATGTCATTATGTATATGAATGAATAATGTCTAACATAGTATACGATTTTGACGGATATATTCGAAATGGTTACATGATTCTTACGTCATGATGACGTCACATATAATATAATGCATATTTTATGATATTGCTGATAGTGGATCAGCCAACTGAAAGAAAGTGTGACGAAAAATGTTTTGATCGCATTATGTGGTGGAACCTGACGCCCTGAATTAGGCCTAATTCACTTATTCACAGTTCTTAACGTAACTGCAACCTGAAAACAATATTTAAAAAATCTAATTTGGTGACTTCATAGCTCAACTTATTGGACCTACATGTACTTTGAGCTTATTTACATAATATTCTGTACAAAGGGTAGATTCAGCATGGTGTAATTCAATATGTCGGCCGTGCGGGTCTACAGACATTTTTCCCACCAAATTGTTGAGAGTTCTCAAATTTGCGGCATTTATCTTACCTCTATTCACACATTCATCGCGTTTAAGCTATTCTGGGTTAATAACTTGATATTTCGATACCTTGGGTCAATTTTTCTACTTTTCTAAGAGAAGCACCATGGACAAATTCAAAATGGCGGCCATAATGTGTTATCTGAAGATAGTGTTTCTCTTTCCAATAGGAATATTTTTTTCCCTACATCATACCACACCTTCCTTAAAACTGAGCTCATTCATACCGGAGTTAGTCATTCCAGACTCGATGTGAGTCAATTTTCATGAGGATTATAAGGAAAAATTCAAAATGGCGGCCATAAGAGGTTGTTTGATATTGACGTTTTCCTTCCAATTTCCATACATTTTCATCTCAAAAATATACATTGGTTGCATTGGAGCTACTTTACCCCACGGCTTATTATTTCGTTGAATGTAAGTAGCTCGAGGTTGACGTCAATGTATGTTATGCTCTCATATAAATACATTTGGGAAAGTGATGTTTCGTACCCATAAAGTGATTTACCTCATATAAGTACCAAATTACAAGCGTCTTGTCCGTCATCCATAATTCAGCCGTCGTCCATTAGAGAATATCCGCGTCCATAATCCAAAGACCTATTCCATATTCCATATAACAGTATTAGCACCAAATTCAAAAAGACAATCAAAATATACATAAACATAGGCTTGTTTCCTGCAAGAGAGAAGCGGTCAACAGTTTTCAATGATGCCGGCAAGACATCATGATGTTCCAAAAATATCAAATCCGTATCGCTGATCAGTATTCTTAATCCATAAGAAGTCTTTACATTTAATATACTGCTGGAAAACTTTCAAGTGATCTCAAGTAAAGATTTCGAGAAAAACTACATGTAAGAGCATAAACGGTGAATGCCTTGCATTCACGGTCCGTAACTCTGAAATCAGGGCATTCCCCGTCCAATTATAGACTCTTTCATAGTTCTCTATGAGAGAACGAAAATGAAACAGACAACCCCGGTGAATTTATTTTACATTAGCAAGCTTTCGCTCCCTAGAATCACTCGGGTCGGGCTTAGCGACCTGTAAAATATACTCTCTGGGCGAACACAGTCAAATCAAATATCGATAGAGCCGCTTTGGGCTGCTACATGTAAACGAGTACAGAGGGTGGTGACACATCATTTCTCGCGAGAGCAAATTGCCAAGTTGTTGTCAATCCGTGTATATCAGTGTGGCTTTGATTGTGCATGTTCATTTGCACACTATGGTGTAGATTCAATTTATTTATGTCTGTACCACTAAAATTGTAATGGACCAGTTCCATGTTTTTATCAAAGACAATTAGTACGTGACGTCATTGTCTGGCGGACTACTAAACCAGTTCGTGTGAGAGTGTCATAATCGAAATGAATATTACGTCCATCACCTGTTTTGATTGTAGTTAACAAGGTGGCGAATGAAGCCTTGGGGTTTCTCCCGCGTTTTTCGGCAAAAAAAACTTTTGCGGATGTATACAACGTAGCTGTGATTATGGTAGCCAATCGGACTAATTGCGTCGTATTATGTCCCAATCCAATACAAGATCATTATCGAAGCAGGATTTACTTGGTGTTTTAGAAAAGATGGAATTTTTAGCTGCCGACAAACTTTTCTCTATTGGAAGTAGTTAGGTAATGAATGTGCATCGTTACCTAATCGTATGTGAAAGACCGTGGTAAAATTCAAGATGGCGCCGATGTGTGGTTCAAATGACAGGAACATGCTTTATTTCGCATATAATTATCATTTTCTAATACACTGAGCACAGTTTGAGTGGAGAAAGTTCAGAATGAGAATTGGTCGCCTGAAGACGGCACTCCTTACAGTATGGTATTCTGCCCGAACAAGTGGCCAGAAATATCAATAGTTGTTGTAGGTGGACCAAACATGGTTCTACATTTGTTTTGGCATTTGGAAGTGAGAAAAAATTACACATAAAAATCTCCTTCTCGAAATAAAACGCACTAAATTAGAAGTCCAGACCTCTCACGGTTGCAGATTCATATTCGTTTGAATATTCGTTGAGTTTTTTCCAATATTCAAGTACGAACTACATGTACGTGGCTTGGAAACATATTTTTTTCTCGTATTCTTGGTCGTCATGTTACATAGCATATATCTAGTATAAGTTACTTGTATTCTGGTACAAGGGAATGTGTTTATGTGTGTGTGGGGGTGGGGGGAGGGGGAGGGTGCAGAGCAGATGAAGGTCACAGACAGGGAATAGTTCGCGATCCTGCAAATTATATACTTATACCGCCGATCAAATTGTGTCTTTGAACCATTTCCAAGAATCTTTCAATTACACAATTAAATCTTCTGTCATGTACGGTTATTATGCTTTATGTTATTCTATTGCTACATCGTGTGAAACAACTACGAGATGCAGTCGAAAGCCGATTCACTCACGTATTTTGGCGGGCAATTGTAGTCGACTGGGTGTTGATCTTAAATTAGGAAACAAGTCTTTGCCTTCTCTGTACAAATCCATTCGTATTTAATCTCTGAACAGCACGCATAAACCCTTGGAAGCAGATATTTTGGGAACTTTTTCGTCGACAACGAATGTCGATTAGAAAATAGCCATATTTGTACGCGTGCAGTCAGAACAACAGGCGCATGCACTTCCGTCGAAGCAACTCAGTTGTTCCCCTTGTTTGTTTGCAAATAACAGCATCGTCGAGCGTTTGTCTACTCTTTTCAGCAATATTTGCTGTATTAACTATATGCTAGCCATACCATTTATCATGTTTATATATAAATGATATATCAAAATATTAAAGGTGATGGTACGATAAGGCGGGATTTTGGCCTATACGTGGTGCGATTGAAATCGAAAAAATAAAATGCCCTAAAAATATTAATGTTTTAATGTAACGGCAAGAGAAAATATAAGTACACAATATGTGAAAGTTTTAGTGCGACTGCGTTATGATTATAGTTATCACATGAAACTGAAATCCACAGCTTGTGCTACATGTATTTCGTGAAAAAACGGTCTAAATCGAGTCCTTCAGACACGCATTTGGACGCGAAGGACCTTTTGGACCAAAACGCCATTTAACCTGGTGTTGTGTGGTAACATTATATCCCCACTGCTGGAAGATCTTTTTGGTCCAAGGAGTCCTTCATACTAAAAAATGAAAAGATATGATTCATAAAGTTTGAAGTTTTCGTAAATAAATTAAAGTGACAAAATATCCTGTTACAGTTGTTCGTATGTCGTGGTGTAGTGGATACGCACGTTGGGTCAGAAGCACCTCGAAATTTTCTTTTACCGAGTTCGAATCCCAGGAGGGCAACATGTTTGACTTTTGGGTTTCATGGAGGGCCTAGGCACTTATTATTATAATAGTTATTTCAATCTTTCTCATTTTTGTAAATAAAATTGCATTCAGTATATCTCAAATAAGATTTTAGGCTATCATTATGAACCAATTAAAAGTAAAATAAATATTGTTACCGATGACACAATACTGTGTGGACATTACGGGCTAGTCAAACGTTGAAATCGAACGATCAGTCGCTACCTGCTACAACGGTAATATATTCGTCTAAATTGTGTATTTATTCTCCAATATGTGCATGTAAAATCGACTGCAACGTGGTGAAATAATAACGCATTGGTACTGAACATATGTGAAGCTATCATGGTTCACCGTAACATTCAGTCCGTTGATTGACAGTTGCCGCCGACGACAAGTTGTACATTGCATTGTGATTGACAGATGGAGAGAAGAAATGTACATTCCTATGAGTCGGCTGGCTGTGGGCAAAATCCCCGCCTTACAATACCATCTCCTTTGAAAGGTTGTGTGTGTGTGCCACGATATCTTGTTAGCACGAAAACATCGAAATCATGCATTCAATCCCCTACAAATTTTCACTGAAGTCCTGATCTCATATTGGAAAATAGCTCTCTCTCATGCTCTGGATATTGAGGTCAACAGGTCAAAGGTCAAGGTCACAGCAAACCGAAACCTAATCTAAAATTATCCGTTCTGTGTCTTGATTTCTGATTTCAGCAAACATGTCGAAACTTTACAGGGGCGTTATCCATGTGATCTTAAAACATCCTATTTATTTTTTAGCTCAAAGGTTTAGGCCAAATCCCTTGGAAACTTATAATAGCTTGTCAGTACTATATCTTGAGTACTGTTTCACAGGGTTTCACCAAACTTCTCAAAACTGTGAACAATACAAATTCCGATGTTCGAAGGCACACTATTGATCTACACTGTTGAACTACAAGGACATCGAATTATGTAATACTGCATTGGATTGTTTGATCTTTTAGAAATAAGTTGGTACCGTATTATGTTGTCAACATCAATATCTACTCTGTTTTTGTGAATAGGATCAATGAAGACACCTCGTTACAATTCACCTGAAGCAGACGAAGTGCATATGAACATCTTCTATGGCCTTACCATGAAGCTGGTCAAGGGGACATCTGCTTATTCCCGTTTTGCGACGTCGGCTAAGAAGCACCTAGGATCTGTGGTAGCCAGGTGCCACAGCATGAAGGACATCCTCACTGAATTAGAAATTACTGGCCACATTGCAGTAGGAGAATACGCTGTATTAAAAGAGATGCTGTCCGATAATGGCCTTTCGGAACTATTAAACCTTGTAGAGAAAGAAGAGAATGCTATGCAGATAGCTGTGGAAAATAGTATTGAAAGAGGTAAGAAAAACGTAATTTTTTATGACGTCAACCACCCGTCTATCCGGTCATGTTTCCGTTCGTTGGTTAGCTTTACTCGCGCACGGAAACAAACTTCGGATTTTTGCTTCATTCGAATGAAACTTCGTGTACATTATCGTCATAGTGTAAAAAAGTTGTCAAAAATATTATATCATATGTAATACTTCTCTTGTAGTTTATTTCAACGGCCTAAATATCAGGAAAGCACTGAAATTAATTATTTTCTGTTATGCTCTTCTTTGGTATCCGAACAACCTAAACAGTCCGATTACTTCAGTATCGGGCGGCTCGTTATGTATACAGACGGACCTCTTCCGCGCTGACTCCCGTATTTGTTCGGAGGCGGAATTGTTTCTTCGGAAGACGCCTGCATATTGACCGGCGCCGGTCTCCTCGTTTACTGAATTACTGAATCGTCTCCTCGATATCACTGGAACTTGCAGTGAAAGAAGGGAATACTATGGACATAGGTAATAAAAACGTAATTTTCATATTGCTTTTGACAGCCCAGTCAATTTGACGAGACGTATTTTATTATGACGCCATCCCTCTATTCGACCGGGTGTGTGTTAGTCGGTTAGCTTTTCTCGTGAACGCAACTAATCCCGAAAACGTGGCACGCATGATCGAAATCATGTGAAAACGTTCATGCCAGTGTTTGCTGTCCAAACAACCGAAATAATCAAATTACGTACTGGGCGCCGCCCATTATGTATATAGACCGACCCGTCCTGCCTTTATTCGTACCGGAAATTGTTTATTCGGAGGACGCGTGTATTATTCTTCGATCGATACGCATCGATCGTGCGTTTTTTTGTCGTTTCCGGTATTATTTATTCGACGCCTCTTCTTACTGGGGAACCGCCACGCCGACGATGATCCCGCGGTTAGTTTTAGGCGCGAGAACAAAAGGACGTGAAGCTTTCGAACTAGTCGACGATGATGTCATTTTCCGATGCTTTAAACCAGGGTGGAACGAGCGTATTTCGGTGCAGTATACCTACTGGCCCAAATGGGGACCATGGGGTATCAGTAAAGCGATCGTTTCGTCTTTCTCTTGTTAAAAAGTCATCATTGCGTACTTTATTTCACATAAACAAATTATATAAAGTTTTTGCGAAGAAAATATAAATATATCGAGAAAATGACGTCGCTGTGGTGTCATCAGTGCAGCCACCTGCAGCCAGATTCTTTTTACATTACTAATCTCCCGCTCCCTAGAATCGCGAGGGACGAGCTTAACTGCGTGTAAGTTATACCCTCTCGGCTACACCCGCGCGAACACAGTCAAATCAAATATCGCCAAAGCCCCTTTGGGCTGCTAAACGAGTACAGAGGGTGGCGACAAATCATTTCTCGCCAGACCAAATTGCCAAGTTTTTGTCAATCCCTATATCTCAGTGAGGCTTTGATTGTGCATGTTCATTCGCACACTATGGCGTGGATTCAGTTTATTTATGTCTGTACCATTAAAAGTGCCATGGACAATCTCCATGTTTTTGTAAAAAAAACAATTTTTGGCGCTGAAAACTGACCTTACGTGAGCTAACAAGTAAACATCTAAAAATAGCACAGTTCAGTACGGCCCAATGCGCATGCTTCAATCCCATGATGCAACTCGTTCTTCACTTTTTTACTTTGGCTCGCCATTGTAAAGACGTCTGTAAACAAAGATCTCGAGAAAATCGAAGGATTTACGTTACAAAGACGGATCTTGATCGTCACCAAGACTACAAGCTATCATTATATCTGTTGGGAAGTATTATTTGCTGTTATTTACGATAATTATGGCCTCAATGTTCTGTGGTGTCTGTGGAAAACCAAAGTCAACGGCCGACCTGCATTCCTTTTGCCTTGCCTATCGCGGCCATATTGTTTGCGATAATAACCATAGATGCCAAGAGTGTCAACAATGGCCCGATGATTGTTTTGAAGTTATGACTGGGTCGGGCGTGGGCTCCCTTCCCCCTGATTTGGGAGTTTAGTACTTTAGTAACTCCGTCTTCTCCTTTTTGCGAAATCGAGACGAGGCAGAAGCCTGCGCCGGTTGGCAGTCCCTGGTCGTGGCCCTTACGTCTTTAATTAATAAGAACCTCGTGCCAGACACGGGTACCTTTTCTTCTGATTTATCCATAGAAAACAAGAAGAAGAAGCCTATCAAGGTACTGGGTTCTATCCGAGACGAGACGGGCATTTCAACTGATTTCACTGTTTAACTGGAAGTTCACGCTAGCGAGTCCCCCATGGAGACGGAAGAAGCGCAGTAGGGAGTGGTGACACTGTGGGTATGCTTATACGATCGGTTGGGGCAGATACAATTGTGGAGACTTGCATCAGGAACAATCCCGTATCTCCCCAGGCGATATATTTTGATCAAGGATCTAATTTACCGCTCTCTTTTGGTTCAGAGGCAGTCCGAGGCCTGGTGAGTAGTGCTCCAGTAATTGTCACTCGCAATCAGTTGCTGATTACAGCACAGCGGGGGTAGCTTTTGATAGGTATAAGGGCAATATACCTGTGGTCTTGCCAAAGACAAAGGAATCATCCGCGCGATTACAACACATATTTATGAGCATAACCTAACCAATAACAGACTTACCAACAGACTTGTACATAGCGATTTTTCTTTACTTGTATTTATATTTCCCTCCCCTCTCTCATTGTTATTTGTTATTTAATTATTTATTTTAATATCTAGCGCTGCAAAAGATCTTAAATTAACGAAGAAATGTACCGTGAAATTTAAATAAAACATTGAGTTGATAGGCCGCGAAATCCGTATGGGAAGCGGCCCTTAAACTACAATTTCAATCAATCAATCTTGCCAGGTGTGTTTAACACCGCGGCATTACGTAACACCTCCTATAGAGATATGGGATCTATTACGCAAGACCGGGCGAGATCAAGCCCTGCGCAGACGATAACTTGAGGATTATCCGACGCAGGGTCGAAGTTATTATCCCGCAGGGTCACTTCCGGTTCCGCAGATAAATCCACTAGGAGGTCTGGGAATACGGCGGTGGCTCAGTCACGACAGGTGACTGGTGCCGGTAGTGAGTCGAGGTGAGTTATACCAAATAAGGCTCAGTATCAAGTCCCGGTCAGCAATTTCCGGTCACCTATGGCTTCCGGTATGGTTTCCCCAAGACTTCCAGTTAGGACACATCGTCCTTCCGATCTCGTTTTGAGGGCTGCTTTGGCGACTTCCGGTGGTTTGAGACTTCCGGTACGTCCGGAGATGCAATGGCCTAGCCATTCTGCGTCTGTCTATAGGCAAGCCTCAATCAACCCAAGGGTCATTACGGAAGTTCCGACAATTGACCACTCTCTGTCAGCTGCGATCATTCACCGAATGGACCAGCAGGCAGCTGAGACGGCCCAATTTCGTCAACTTGTTGGCTGCGTCCGGTTCTGCTGAGGTTCCGCAATCGGTTCCTTCACAGCTTCCGGTTAGTACGCCACATCCTATTGATGGCCTCAGTGTTCTGTGGTGCATCCACCGATGGGATGTCAGGGGCCAGTGAATCGTCGTTCTAATGGGGATTCAGACAGTGATCCAGATCCTGAACGACGCTCATATTCGGAAGTACTTGACACTCTATATGAGTTGTACCCGAACATGACATTGCCCCCGCCTCCAACGTTCTCTCGCCTGCAGACCATGGCAGAGGCTCCGTTCAATTTCACCAGGCAGACGTCGTCATTACCTGCGTCAAACGCAATTCATGGGTTATGCTCGGTCCTAGAGACGATCTTGGCCCAGTCCAAGACACAACAGGAACGTCTCGCAAGGAACGTGCACGCTTCAAGCAAGGCTCTGTTTCGGCACCGTTTCCGGTAGAGAAACCCAAGATCGTACGGTATTCATGAGTCTGCGTTTGACTTTAAGGCCGCTGTGAATCGGAACCTGAATTTGCTGACATCTGTTAAGTTAATAAGGTTCCGGTCAAGGTCACGGTCCTGCTTTCAAGCAAGCAGGCTTCGACTCGAGAAGAAGCTGCGCGACAGGGGGTAGCTATTGCCTCGCATATGGATTGGTTCCTGACCGCAATATCCACTGTGCTTGGCAGGCTGTCGCATACCCGACTAGCAACCAGTAGCAGCTAAGATCTACAATTAGTGGCGGATCTACAGAATGTAGCCGCTAAGGCTAATGCTGACGCATTAGCGCTGTCTGCAATCAATGCGGCGATGTTGGTTCACATGAGACGTCAGGCCTATATGTCGTCGATTGTGAACTATGCTCCCGATGTAGTACTACGTACTATAAAGGAACACTCGCCAGCATCTGCGCTGTTGTTCAGCGGGGGTTATCCCGTCTGTTAGAGAACAAGTAGACAAGGCTAAGCCTCCTATTGTTTCAAGAGCGGGTGGTACGGGGACTAATAGAATGTCTAACGACACTTCTGGTCCGAAGGGAAAGCAAAAGGCGATTGGACAGAACCCTCAACTGCAAGGTCAGAGCACTTCCGGCAAAGAAACAGCAGTTTAGCCGGTGACGATTCGTGCCATGTCAACCGGGGCCTCGAATTGCCACAACTTCCGGTCCCGCCAGAACCCAGTCTCCCAGTAGGGGGACGACTTCAGAGGTTTTGGCGGAATTGGCTAAAACTGGGGCTGGATCCATGGGTAATCAATACCCTTCGGTACGGTTGCCCACTAGAATTCTTAGTGGTTCCTCCTCTGACTGCCGCTCCACGTCCGTCTCGTATACCTGTACGAACGAAACATCTTCTGGAAACACAGGCATCTGTGCAATAACTCATCCAGAAGCAAGCCATAATAGGAGTTCCAGTCAACGACCGATTCCCCGGGTTCAATTCTCCGGTGTTTCTTGTGCCGAAAAAGGATACACCCGAAATGCGCATGATCATCAATCTGCGCCGGCTGAACAAGGACTTCCTGTCGAAACATTCTCACTTTCGCATGGAATCCTTCCAGTCTATCAAGACCGCCCTGGTCCAAGGGGAATGGCTAACATCACTGGATCTACGGGATGCTTATCTGCATATCCCGATCCATCCGAATTACCGGAAGTACCTGAGATTCATGGTCGGCGCTCGCCGTTACCAGTTCCAGGTTCTTCCTTTCGCGTTGGCCAGTTCCTCCCAGGATGTTTCAGCCAGTGGCGGCATACCTGCACAATCGAGGCATAAAATACCATTTTTACCTCGACGATTCCCTTATCAGGAATTTGTGCAGGGAACAGCTCCGTTGCGATACAAAGTTTGTATGGCATCTACTCCAGTCACTGGGTTATCTCCCACACTTGGACAAATCGGAGTTAACGCCGTCTCAACAGCGATGCTTCCTAGGCGTGGCTTACGACACCAATTTGGCTCTTGCTCGGCCACCGGAAGTTCGCTGGCGCAAGATATGTCAAGAGATACCATTGTTCCTCAGATATTCTTGCCGAACAGCCCTTCAATTTGCATCAGTAATCGGTCTTCTGACATCCACTCAGGATGTCACGTCTCGAGACCGATTACAGTTACGTTCATTGATGTTATATCTGAATCATCATTGGATAGACAGGCGCAGTATGGTGTCTAGACCCTTTCAATGTGATGCCTGGAGTAACACTGCTTCCGTTTATAGCAACTCGTCAGTTGTTCACGGACGCATCGATGCAAGGTTGAGGGTCCCACCTCGGGTCTAAGTCGATATCAGGCTTTTGGATTGCGGATGAGAGATCGTTACACATCAGTGTAATGAAGTTCATTGCCGTCAATCGTGCTGTTCTCACATTGATCAGAGGTCAGTCGGTACTGGTAGCCACAGACAACACAACTGTTGTGGCATACATAAACAAGATGGTCCACCAACCTATTGAGTCAAGCCGAGTCCCTCTACCACTTGTGCTGGACAAAAGACTTGGTCCTTCGTGTCAGACACATACCAGGGCATCTGAATGTTTTAGCAATGTTTTACCGACGAAGTGTCAACTTCACCCGGACATTCTGCGCCAGATCTCTGTGTTCTGGGAAACTTCGCAGGTAGACCTGTTCGCCACTCGCCTCAACCATCTACTTCCTCTGTACATGTCTCCAGTACTGGACACACAAGCAGTAGGAGTACATGCGCTGTCGCAGGATTGGACAGAGCTAATAGTCTATGCGTTTCCGCCTCCGGCAACCCTGCCCCAAATACTACAAAAGATACGACAGCACTGCACTAGTGTATCTAGTAGTCCCCTGGTGGCCCGCTCGCACATGGTTTTCCGACCTCCTAGACATAGTGATCGACGTCTCAAGACGTCTTCCGCTATTGGAAAAGCTACTTCGTCAACCGAAGTCAGAAATTTTCCACCATCAACCTCAGACATTTCGCTTGCACGTGTGCAAGTGCTCAGGAATAACTCTCTCGGGAAGGATTTTCTCAGGAAGCTACGCAGAGAATGGCTGCTTCCACTCGAAGCTCCACTTCCGCATGTTATCAAGAAAAGTGGCAGATCTTCCAAGAGTGGTGTTTTGGAAGAAACATTGATGCCAGTCATGCCTCTGTTCAGCAGATAGCAGACTTCCTGTTATTTCTGTTTAATGACAAATGCTTGACCATATCAACTGTGAATGGGTACAGAGCTGCTTTGTCTAAGATTATTACGCTCTCTACGGGTATTAATTCGGCTTCTGATCCTAATTTAACGTCCCTAGTTAAGTCGTTTAGGATTGATAGACAGCCGAGCCTGTGAAGCCTTTCTGAACCTCCGTTTGGACCTATAGCTACCGTCGATTTGAAGCTTTTGTCCTATAAAACTGCGTTTTTATTGGCATTAGCGTCAGCGGCGAGAGTGAATTGCACGCTCTGGGCATTAGAGAAGTTAGGCACGATTCTAGGTGGTCTTAGGTATTACTGTCCACTATACCGGAATTCGTGGCTAAGAACCAATCCCTGTACGATGGTACATCTAGGGAATTTAATCCGCTTTAACGGATTTCCTGTCCTCGGGCCTCGGAGCGGATAATCTGATGTGTCCTGTTCGAGCTCTTGTGGTTTAAATTAATCGCACTAAGGTACCACGTGCTGGACGAAGGCAATTGTTTATTCCATTTTGCCCCCGGAGCCAACAGGAAATATCAAAGAATACTATTTCCTCTTGGCTCTCCAACACTATTAGATTAGCCTGTCATGGGTTGTCACCGATGCAGGCGATGCACTTGTATAAAGTCTCCGCTCACGAAATCAGGGCGCTTGCGGCATCCTGGCCCTTATGGACCAATAGGTCAGTAATTGAGATAACGAGAGCATGTTACTGGAGATCACATACAACCTTCGCATCATATTATCTGAGGGATATGGCACTCATCAAGGATGATCTCTACTCATTGGGACCCCTAGTGACAGCACCGCGGATCACCGGGGTCGGGGCGACATACAGCCACTAGAGGCCTGTGTGTTTTATTCGGTTTTTAATGGTAAGAATCACGTTCACTTTTCTTTACAAACGAAGGGGGGACGTGTATATGACTTCCATAACGCCAGCGTCGATTAGCTCTGGGAGATATAGGGCTTAATCTAGTGCCAGTGTATACGATTACGTGATACTACACTGTTACTAACGGGTCTTTTAGGAAGTCCATGCTTACGTTCAAGCTTTATGGTCAGCCTGAAGCCTCGTGCTGGCATCCGTCCCGATGCGTGTGTTTTAGTTTCATGGTCGCTTTGTTCTCCCGCCATCCGAACTGTGGCATTCTACGCAATATGTCAGTAAGGTCAGTTTCAGCGCAAAAAAAAAAATTATAGTTAATTTTTACATTTTTAAGCTAAAACTTACCTTACTGGCGGAGTAATGCACCCACCCGACCTTCCCGCTTGGGTCTATACAACGTGTCGTAAGAAGTGAAGAACGAGTTGCATCATGGGATTGACACATGCGCTGTGCTGTTTTTAGGTTTTTACTTGTTAGCTCACGTTTGCACCAGAACGCAATATGCCAGTAAGGTAAGTTTTAGTTTAAACATGTAAAAAATAACTATAATATTTGTTTATTTTATACGGGATGCCATTGTCTGGCGGACTATTCAAACAGTTTTTGTGAGAATGTCATACTCGAAATGAATACCGCGTTCATCAGCTGTATTTAGAAAGGTGGAGAATGAAACCATGGGGTTCCTAGCTCGTTTCGAACGGTGGTTCTCTCCGGGTACTCCGGCTTCCCTCACCAACCAAACCTCACCATATGAGTGAAACAACCTTGAGTGTGACATCAAACTAATTCCCCCTCCTGGCACGTTTTTTGCACCGATTTCGATGAAAAAATCGCAAAATATAACTTGTTAGCTCAACTTTTAGCTGCCGATAAACTCTTCTCCATAACCCTGAAATGGGAAGAAATTAGGTGATCATTCGTATATGCATCAATAGCTGGTGGTATCGGTTTCATTTCTAGGACAACTGTATTATACTAGGTGCAAAGGAGGATGGTAAAATTCAAGATGGCGCCCATGTGCGGTTCAAATTACGGGAACATACATGTATGTTATTCCACCTATAATGAGCACTTTCTAACATACTAGACACTTTTTGTGCCCAAAATTCGTGACGTTAATCTGCCATCTTTCTGCGTGGGCTCTTGACCCATGGATCTAGCCCGGTAAGTTAAGCACCCTAGCCTTTAAAGATTTCAAAATATTTAGAGCGTTTGACGGAATTCCACTCCCCTCCGGCTGCGGTACACCTCAGTCTAGATAGGTTTGTAATCTGAAGGTCACATAATTCATCACTGTCCATCAGATAACTTAATAAGACTATTACATAATCGCTCTTGAATGTTTGTGTAGTAGGGACCGTGTGGTCATCCTAGGTGTTATTAAAATTCAAGATGGCGCCCATGTGTGGTTCAAATGACAGGAACATACTTTATTTCACAAATAATACTTCAGTCAAAGACTGACCGCTTTTTGCCAACAGTTCGTGAAAATAAATTTTGGACAAAAACGGTCAAAATGAGCCAAATATTACTTTCTAGTGATGTGACGTCATAAAGTTAATCTACCATCTTGGATTTTGTTTACATTTTCTGAAAGATCTCTTGACCCGTAAGTTTAGCACCCTAGCCTTAGAGATTACGAAATATTTAGAGCGTTTGGCGGAATCCCACTCCCCTCAGGCTGCGGTACACCACAAACCGGCCAGTCTAGATAGGGTTCATAATCTAAAGGTCGCATAATTCATCACTGTCCATCAGCTGACTTAATAGAGCTATTATTGCGTGATCGCTCTTGAATATTCCTGTAGTAGGGCCCGTGTTGTCATACCACAAAAGGTGTTCACATGAACATGTACAGTAAAACGTGATTGAGACACAAATCAACAAAGGAATTGAACTTGGATCTCATCCGTCGCCAGCTGCGATTGTTGTACAAATTTAGAGAACCTTCAGGATATATCAAGATAAAAAAACGGACGGACGAAGCTAACACTGGCATGATCCACTACCCCTCCGCACTATATCTCTTACTGGCTTCTTTGAGACTGGATACCGGAATTTTCGTCTGGTCTTTTCAACCGCAAGGTTCCTGACATGCATAGTAGTCTGTCCTACAAAAGAATTTCTCTGATCTGACGTAATTGGTCGGCAAGGAATTTCTTCTTATAACGCTAACATAAAACCTGCACAGACTAGAGAAGTAAATCCACTTATCGATGCATTGAATCGGAGAACTACACAATGGTCAACTGCTCGTTTACCAGCTCTGGACGAAAAGAGAAACAGGAAATATATCTTTCTTTCACACCGGCATACGTTTCTCTTTCCGTATCAGATAACCGAAAACCATATCATTATATACCTGCTCGCTTAGTTTGATCTGGAGGAAATCAATCCACTACAAATTATCTCTGAAGATATATTGGAAAATAGCTCTCATGCTCTTGATAATGATGTCAATAAGTCGAAGGTCAAGGACAGAATTTCCAGCACAAAGTTCCAGTGATTAAATTAGATGGAACTGAGATCAAAGTAGTAAAAGAGTTCAAATTCTTAGGAATATTGTTTGACCACCGATTAACGTCCTTATCGCACATAAATAGCTTAAACGCAAGCTCTTGATTTGTTGAAGGTAGTTGCCAACTATAAGTGCGGAGGAGATCAGAAAACACTTCTCCATTTATATCGATGACATATTCGTTCAAAACATGAATATGGCTCTATTGTTTGCAACGGTGCAACCAAGTCAAACTTACCAAAGCTAGATCCTATTCTCCATCAAGAACTGATATTTTATATGTAAAATATTATATATGTATATATTGTTCTAGTTCAAGTCCTGGAACAGGCCATTGGGCATTTATTTACCATGACCACGATTTTACATATCCTTTCATTACAAGCGTCTAGTCCCTCATTCATAATCCAGCCGCCGTCCATTAGAGAATATCCGCGTCCATAATCCAAAGACATATTCCATATTCCATATGACAGTATTAGCACCAAATTCAAAAAGACAATCATAGTATACATAAACATAGGCTTGTTTCCTGCAAGAGAGAAGCGGTCAACAGTTTTCAATGATACCGGCAAGACATCATGATGTTCCAAAAATATCAAATCCGTATCGCTGATCAGTATTCTTAATCCATAATATTCGTTGTAAAGTCGTGATCTAAAGAATGATGTATCTCAGTCACGCTTTGATTGTGACTGTTCATATGAGTACCATGACGATCTTGAAGCCCACATGATCGAGGAGTTAGGATTTTGCAATATATATTTTCGAACGGGTTCTCTGTTTCAGAGCTAGACACACAAATTTATATATATGGCTATAGACAAGTTTATCTGGCACATTTTATAAATTAAAAAAGAACTACGGCTAGGGAATGGCTTGACACCGGGGTCTTGTTCACACGCAGTATAGAGAAAGGCCCCACCGGAGCTAACAGCTGTCAGAATGATTTATGCAATAGCTACCTGTGGAACTTGAGAACATCGAGGAATTCCTTAACTCCGACTTCGATGATATTATGCCGCCGATGCTTGAGAGCCACAGAAACCAAACAATGACGGATATACCGGTATCCGACAGGTTCATATCGATTGTGGAAGGTGCACTGGTTGTTCTCGCTAAACAAAGGCGCGCGAAAACAACGAAGAAACAAGCTTCGAGAATAGAGCGGACATTGAAAGGTAATGATCAAGTTGCGTTGTTGTGTTGCTATACATCTAAATATACATCGAAAACTGACCGGATGCTGACCTCTACGGACTTCTCAGAAAATTGTATATAGAGGCCCGCAAGAAAGATGGTGGAGAGTATAGCAATTACAACACATATAAGGGAAGTGGAAAGGTGCCGACATACTGACAGAGCCACATGACTTCACAGTATAGTCTTCTGGTTAATCTATTCTAAAGCACACACCAAGAATCTAACGATTCGTGATATGTGTTGTATCTCAGGTACGCTTTTATTGTACCTGTTCATGGGGTAACTTGGATGACATGACCACACATCCCCTAGACCATTCATGTGGACCTCTGTGCCGGGAGTCACCTTCATATTATCAGCCCACCATTCAACCGCGAGGTAAACATATTACGTGACAGAAGTTTCCATTCGGCGAATCAAGTTTTTCAAGGCGTTCAGAAGGTACTCTTGAGAGGGCAAAGATGTAACAAAACATAAGCAGTCGATCGGTCCCGGAGACCCACGGAAACTTTGAGAGTCTGACACACTAACCCAGGAAAACCATGAGGTTTACTTCAGAAATGTTGGTTCAGCATTATAAATGCTGCAATTCAACAGACGTGGACAGGAAGGATTACGTGACTGACGAAGTCCTCATTCATGTTGGTGACAGATGATGGCGGTATTACATGACGACTTTCAGCAAGAAGGACAATACCCACATTAAAGTTAACAAAAGAGAAATACGAAAACCCACCAGCATGTTTGTGGTGGCCGGTGACCCATTGTGTCTAGTTGCCTCCATTAGAAAGTAACTTTCGAAGCTTGATCGATGATTTCTTCGTGTATCCCATGAGAGATGAGAGCTGACATTTAGGCCGTTCGGTATACCAAGGAACCATTGGGGCACAATACGCTGAATGCCTTACGGAAGAAAATACCCATCGATGCCGAATTGCCGCAAATTTATACAAACCATGGCATGAAATGAACAACTGAAACCGTGTTGGCTCGCATTATGTACCCGTCCAAAGTATTACGGCAGTAACTGGGCACCGCAACGAAGCCAGTCTAAGGTCTTGCGTAATTACTCCATCGAATGCGCAAAGGAAAAACTATTCCCACATCATTCATGCGGCCATCCCCAGCAGTCCAACACCAGCTTCGGGCACCACAACTGGGTCGGATTGTTTTGCCCGAACTGCAGATGTCTACCGCCGGATTCGAGGTGCAGTCGACAGTTTTGCCCGTTGATTTTCTAGTCGAACCAGCGCAAATCGGGGGATTGGCGGCCGGGATGTTCAGTGGAGCCCATTTCGTTGGGGGCAATTCACGTTCAATATGCAATGTAATCCGAAAATATAATAAATTATTACAGTCAAGTTGAAATCAAAACCAGGACCCACACATGCCTGGGACGCTGGTACAAATTAAATCAACTTTGGACAGCAGATTTCTCATCCAGATTTTCAATTCAAAATATTATCTCTTTTTCTTTAAAGTAAAAATAAACTCAACAAACGACCATAATGTCAAACAGAACCATACAGTACTCATGATGAAATTGAGAATGCGTTTTGCCTGAAGATGAAGACAATGTTGAATCGTTTACTTGTACGCTCAATTTGAATAATTTAATATAAATTCACATACACGGCTTCTTCTGTGATAAAAGATCATTTCTAATACAATTTAATAGATGAAGGTATCAAATGAACTGACCTGTTGTTGTACTAGTAAGTTCATCTTCCTTTAGTCATTCTTCAAACCTGTTCCCATGAGTAAATAATTAACTGTTATTCCGTTGTTGTAACAAACTTGGCTAGTCCGGGATGTTAGGGCATAAAAGGACTGTTTGGTTCAGATTCTTCCAGAAGCACCAAATATTGCCCATATATCGCCCATACCATACTTTTTTATTTTTGACGGGCGCCAAGGCAGGCGCTCCCTGAGGTCGCCATAGTGGCGAAATCTAATATGGCCACCACCCATAGTTCTGGGAATGTCGGTTGTCTATGATATTTTGGTTATCATTGAATGATCGAATTGAATCCGTGTTTGGTTACAAATTACACCTGCAGACAGGTGGAAAATTCAGAAAAAAGCCTCTAGAAAATGTTCCAGAGGCATTTTTTAGTACAAGCCGGTAACAAGTTATTTTAGCATATCTCAAGGGTGCTGAATCCGAATCTGCTGGTTACCAGAATATCTTTCCACGTTAACATTCCGAAAATTGTTAATTAAAACATGACGTCAAAATAAACAAAATGTAGTAATTCACCTATAGATCGGCGATCACCCTTGGACTGAATCAGGGGTCCATGATTGCTAATGAAGAGGAAGAAATATTCCTATGAGTTCGTTGAGAATAATAAGCAATAAAAATGCATTACAAATTCACGGTTACAGCTAATTAGTTAATCCTACTTGGCCTGGGGGGGGGGGGGGCGAAATGCCCCTCCTACCAAACTTTCTGCGCAATCTCCCGAACGACAAAAAAGGGGGAACTGAAACTCCGTGACTTTATCGTTTATCATATTGGGGTCATTTTGAGTCTATTTGCATGACACCCGGAGCAGAGAATCATGTGTAAATTCAAGATTTCGACCACGTGGGGTCCCAGGGAAGTGATTGTTTTCGTCATATTTCTTCAAAATTTCTGCTTTTCCGCGATAAAAAGTGAACAAAAACTATTCTATTTCACATCACATTACTAATTTATCATGCAGTTTTTTGCTGTGACGTCATCGAAGCGGCCAGCTTGATTTTTTTTAATTTTCTGGTAGAGTTTGACCCAAGGGTATAGTGTGGTAAGTTTCAGCCCCCTAGCTCAAGGTTCAAGAAAAATAATTAGGGGATTGGGTGGGAGGCATTTCGCCCCCTCCCCCAGGCCAGGATATGTCTCAAAAAGCCCAGGCCAGCTAAGGTTAATTAAAATTGATTGACGTTGTGAGGAATTACCTGAAACCCTGATTTGGGCAAGTTGGTGAGTATCAAATGATATGTATCAAAGGCCGACACGACATATATAGGTTATACACAAGCTGAAACTTTCTACACATAACTGTTTAGCTGCGACATACTCTATCAGATATGCCAACCGAATGTTGACGGCTGCTCTGATGACAGTGACGTCATCACTCCATATCACCAGAATAGTACTTTTCTGTCAGTTTTTCTAACCTTCGTTTTCTTTACTTGTAGTTTGAACTTTCCTCGTTAATTCAGTCCCAGGAACACCTTCAGCGTAACATGACCAGATTTAACGCTTGTGTGGTAACACCATTGTCAAAATAATTGAAATATCGCCTTTCATTTCAAGCGGGAGCAGGCTATACCGTTCATAGATTTCCATGGGTGTTTTCCTGAGACAGGGGTGTATTTGAATGTACGCCTGTTGAAAGTTATCCTGTCCGGCGTCTTCCATTACCGCATCATATCTATTAATACGATTCCAGGTGGTAGGTTCTTCCTCACTGCCCTGGGATGTAGGCTGCCTATCTGAGGTCAAACTCTCCGTATCAGAAGATAGGCTCTCATCAGTCTCTGTTTCTGTATCAGTTGGTGTACTCTCAGCAGTCTCTGTATCGGCATCCGCCTCCAAGGACTCCTCGTAGGCTTCAATCCCATATATATTCTTCTCGTTTCGCATCACATCGTAACGTCTGGTGAACGTGCTTTTCGCACTCAGAGCAAGTATAAGCCATGTTGAGGGTTGAACGTCGACTGTGCGTGTTTTGGTAATACGCTTGCTTTTATGGACAGTAACGCCCGTCCAGGCCCAGCTCAACGCTTCAACGCCCTGGTGAAATAGCTCAGAAGCTCTGATTTTCATGAAATTGACACTAATTCATCGGAATGCGATGAAGTCCGTCAACGCCCGTCGTTGCACCTTAACGCTCGCCTCAACGCTCTATCTTAACGCCTTAACGCCTTTCAATGACGCGTTTAAACAATGTTTCTTTTGTGCTATTGCTATGACATACTCCGCTTTCCAGTTCATGCCCGAGGTTTTCAACATCGACGCTGTTCTTTCGATTTCCATATGGAACGGGTCCTTGTCCTGCAATTTTATATGGGTCACTAGGTCGGCATACTGCCGACGTAAAGTTCGTCGTAGTCTGAGTGCCAATGTGTCATGGGCTTGCTCATCTCGGCGTCCATACTTTCTTTGAACAAATGCTTCAATAGCCTTGAGTTCACATTGTGTTCATTCCGATGTACGGGTTTGGGATGGTCTTCCACGATTGTGTGATATTCCGGGACTGATGACATGAAGGGGACCCGCTATATGGGGTGGGTTGCTGCTGGTGGACGGGTGCTGCCAGGTGTGGACTCGGTGGATCGTGTACAGATATATGAGATTGTGGTGACCCTCGCCGGGTAACAGGTGGGTCGTCAACCGGCAATCTTCGGGGGTATGAGCTTCTAAGTCTACGAACAGGTAACAGTACGGACGACTTGTTGCGCCTTGAAACGTCTGTATGAAATGGTCGATGTTCTGAAGATAAACTCGGCTACCAAACATACGGATTTGTGCTCTATCGATGGGATTGGAGAACAACACAACGTATTGGCAGTTCAAGGCAATATCTCTAGACGCCTTCCCTTGAGGAAAGAGATTCTGAGTCAAATAGATGACGGGCAGATTGCGATGATGGGATCCTTTGGTAAACGAGTCGACAACGTGTGAATTGTTCTTGGTCGCACTCATAAGACCATCTAACACTACCACGTTGGTCTGCTCGGGGTCGAAGAAATACGCTTGACGCTTGATCGATATCGTGAGGAATCCCTGGGACGAAGCTCACATTCTGTAATCGTGTAGTTTCGTAGGCAGACTGCCACTGGCTACAACACCAGACTATACGGGTATAGTCGAGGGGCCCTTCTTCTAAGAATTTCATCGCCCAGGACGTCTTTCCACATCGTGTAGGACCGCTAACCTTCATCGTATAGGAATGCTCTAATACTCTCGTGTGTGCCGTAGGTGTTGATCGTTCTTCGCACGTATTTTTAATTTGCTCGTTGTCGAGACTCCGTTCCATGAGATGTGTTTGCTCTATACGATTAATATGTATGGAAAGCAAATGTCTACGTAGATTAAATAGCGTTGAAAATGACTTCGAACGCAAGTTACATGCGTAAACCATGGCTCTCGTCTCCACGGACAACCGGCGTATAATGAAGCTTTCACAGATGTATGTCTTGTTTATATGCAAGAGCTCGGAGCTCGGGGATGAGACAGTTGGGGGCTTGGAGCTCGGAGCTCGGGGATGGGGCAGCTGGGTGTTTGGAGCTCGGAGTGTCTGCGCATGTGCATCATATCTCTTACTTCCACGACACGCCAGACCAGTCGGACGCTGTCCCACGAAAGTTTCATTATGATACCCCACACATCCCATTCGGACCAAGAATGGTCCCTCAGTCCCTCAAACACACCCCTACGCACCCCTAAAATGGCCGCTTTCGCTACCACTCGTACTGATGACGTCACCAATGACGTGGACATTCCTCAATTCGTGGTCTACACCACGAGAGCTTCAATTTGACACCCCGCACGGCCTATTAGGACCAGGGATGGTTCATTTCTACCCCAAAAAGTCCATTCCAATGCCCTTTTTACTGCGCATGCGCAGAATGCCGTCAGTTCTACGCCATACCAATCCTTCAGTTTTGGTAATTTCAGTATTTTGTTTTTATATGTTTGTTCTTCTGCTCTAATAGAATCAGAAATTAAATGAATATCGTAAGCATCACAGATGGCTGTATGTCAGAAAATCGTGTTTTGGGCAGCCATATTTGATACGCCATTTTGGGTCCTTAATGGCAAAAAATATTTTGGTATTTTCGAATTCAGCATACCCGAATTGTGTTAGATAGATTATTAGTTTACATGTGCTAAAAAATGCCTCAGGGTGTTGGAATTCCTGAAATCTCCACCTGTCTAAAGTTACAAAAGATACATAAGTCATCGTTACGGATCTGAATAGTATGGAGAAATGCGTTTGTTGCCAATATACGATGATTTATTCTAAGCTGGAACCAACGCAACTTAGAGTCGACTGGAATACTAATAGGCAATATATAAAAACAATTCCACCAGTTTGATGTTTTCCCACCTATCAACGCTTCCCATTTCTGTTGTGATTTTATTTCTGTAGGTCTGATTTTTCCCAAGAATTTTTTATTTATAGTATTTGTCCCCTTGGAGTCTTTGGTTAATAGAAAAACGTGTTCTGGAATGAAAGGTAATAGTCTCGACTGAATATCAATATTAACGCCAGTCATTTTACATCCTTTTATAATAGAGCTCCGCATACCAAGAAAACTAGTGAAAAATGGTTTAAACCCGAATCTTTCACAAAAGTCTGCGTAATCAACAAGGTCACCCTCACTGTTTAAAAAATCGTAAACATATAAAACTCCTTTCTCCACCCATCTTTTGTAGAACACTGGAGCTCTGTCAACTTGAAATAACTTGTTGTATCATATCGGCTGATAAACAAAGTTACCAGTATTCACTCTGAATGTTTGCATATACTCCTTCCAATATGTAAAGACTTCGTTCCAAAATTTATTATAAATTCTAGGTATCCAAATATCCAGATAAAAGGTACCAAACCTAAAAACATTCTGTAGATGTTCCCCAAGACTACTACTTAATAGATTTAACCAACTGGTATTTCCCCCACGTAATACTCTCCGGGACATCGCCCCAAATAAACCTAAATAGTAGAGAATTTAAATTTTTCAAAAGATCTTGCCCTGGTGTTGGGAGACTCGTCAACTATTGAGTTATTTTCGATGCAATTAACTGTCTTACCACAACGATCCGTCCATTTACTGTGAGTTTTCTCCTTTTCCAATTTTTCAGTAAAAAATTAATTTCTTTAAGTTTTGGGGTAAAATTATCTTTAACCATTGTATCTAAATTTGTCCGAAAAATTATTCCTAGTAAAGTAATTTTGTTGGTCCAATTCAAATGTTGGTCATTGCATATTTTATCGGTTGAACCACTTTTTCAGCCTATCCAAAGTGCCTGTGTTTTATCATTATTGATCAAAAGACCGGAAATTGAGAACTTGTCTAGAAGAGCAAGGACGGATCTAAGAGAAGTCTCTGATCCATCAAGTATGATTGTTGTGTCGTCTGCGTACTGAGATAATTTATATTCAACCGTATCTTAATATACTCCTCGCACGTCATGTTCGGCCCTAAGCATGATGCCAAAAACTTCAACACATAACAAATATAAGTACGGCGACAACGGATCGCCTTGGCGACAACCCCTACCCAAGGAAAACGATTGCGTCATATGGCCATTTACCATTACTCGCCAATATACATTATTATATAACGCTTTTACCCAGGTCTGAATTGATGTTCTAAAATTGAACATTTGCAGCACTTTGTTTAAGAAAGTCCATGAAACAGAGTCGAAAGCTTTCTCAAAATCTATTGATAAACTCATACCGGGGATCTCCTTCTCTTGTCATCGCAATAATGTCGTAAATTATCCGTGTATTTTCTCCAATAAACCTACCAGACAGAAAGCCTTTTTGATCCTGATGTATTATTTTATCAAGAACAGTTTTACCCGACCTGCTATACACGCTGATGCAACTTTATATGTGCAGTTCAACAAAGTTATTGGACTCCAATTTTTTTATTAAATCACGGGGTTTTCCACCCTTGGGAATCAGGGTTATTATACCCGCTCTTTGATTAATGGATAATTCCCCTTTCAAAAATCCGTCATTTACGGATCTAAGCCAAAAACGCCCTATATCCAACCAGAAAATTTTTAGGAACTTCATGGTGAATCCATCGGACCCGGGACTTTTATTGCTTCTCATCTGTTTTAACGAAGTTAAAGCTTCGCTGTATGTTATTATACCTTCTATTTCATCCGATGAATCTCCCGATAATTTTTTAATAAAGCTATTTATGTCAAAATGTTCCAGGTCAGGGTCTATTGTTTCATACAATTTTTTATAAAAATCATAGATTTTGGACTGAATTATATTAGGGTCCTCAATTACATTGTCGTCTTTACTTAATCTGGAAATAGTTTTATTCACAAAATTTCTCTTTTCCAAAGAACAAAAATAACTGCTGGGCTTTTCGCCATGTTCTATCCACTGAGCCCTTGACCTTATCAGTACCCCATCCATCTTTGTTTTCCTAAGAATCTCTAAATCAATACTGTATCACTATCTTCATCGACCAACTTTTCTGAAATATTTACCAACTTTTCCAACTCTTCCTCTTTACTTTGGAGCTCTCTTTTTTTCTTCGCTGCATATGGTATAGTTGAAGTACGGATATTTAATAATAAGGTCTCGAAAAAGAGTTGATCTGAGATACATAACTGCAAATCCTGAATTGGTATATTTTCTATACTCCGCATATTCTTCTTTCGTATCTAATAGTACTTTTTTAACAATTTCGCAATATGCGACATCTCTTAAAAGAGAATTATTGAATTTCCATGAACCTTTTCCTGATTTGACTGCGCTCAGTTTTAATTCTAATATTACCATAGAGTGATCAGATCTATAGCCGGCAAGTATATCAGTATCCACTACACGATTTAACATCTCTTCTGAAATTAAAAAAAGTTCAATCGTGCTTGTTTTATCGGATTTCTTCTCCTCCAAGTGTATCTACGTATTGTTGGATTGTAAGTACGCCATGGATCACATAGGTTATATTCGCTTTTCCGAGAAAGAACCTCCTGTCTAGATTTAGGATTATTAACTGACACATAATTAAAACAATCCCCACAAATTATACAAAATGTGTTATCTATTTCATCAATTTTATCCTTCATAATTTTGCCAAAATCAGGCGTGTCCTCGTTCGGTCCACAAAGGTTTACTAATGTCAACCTATAATCGTTTATAGAGATATCCAATAAAAGACAATTTCCACTGTCATATTTTATTTCCCGATGGACTTCATATTCAAAATTGTTATTAAATAAAATCGCTATATCCCTAGAATTTGATGAAACTGAGTTGAAGTATCCCTTAAACCCCCATTCCTTTAAAATTTTCTCAAAATCGTTTTCCACAAAGTGTACGTCTTGCAGACAATAAATAGCATGTTGTTTTCCTCGAAGAAAATTAAAAACATCTTTACGCTTCTCCGATTCGCCCAGGCCCTGACAATTATATGTTACTATACTTAATTTATCCATTAATAGCAATCACCGGACTTAATATATATATAAATTCTCTAGAATTTCTAATAAACCCCCAGCCTTCAATAACGGACCCTCTGTAACTCGTGAATCGAATAACCGACCTGTATCTGTTCCTGTATATAATATTATAGCACTATAGAATAAACTCGGATAAAAATATGTACGCACAACTAAAAAAAAGCACCAAGTGTTGGACTCATACAAAGAGTCCAACATTCTGGGTACCTAAAGTACCACAGTAACCAGTAAAACGAACTCGTAACCCCAAGACATATTAACATGACAACCTGTCTGACTGGGCTGACCGTCCACCCTATAAAAACTATCCGTGAAGTAATGACAAATTGTAATGTAAATGTAAAGTGAGTATAGGACCGGTACCATAGGCAGGTGAAATTGATCACCTGTTTGGAAGGCGCCAAATCCAAGTTAATGTAGTCAGATTTGTGTACAATGCTTACCCCATATTGCTGTCACGACACGAACATCTGGTGTCATACCTTTTAAATTTACTAGTTGGGAAGGAAGGCCAAAACACAATACAAAAAGGCTATACAATACTGCCAGTATCTGCTTCTCAGCAAAAGAAAACGAGAGACACCAGATAAACTAGTCTTGCCCATCACCCTTACAGAAAATTAAGATTGCGGAGAGATTGCGGAGTTAGCTTGCGGAGTTAGCTTGCGGTAGCTAACAATGTTAGCTACCGATAAGATCCCATTTGAAACATTGGGAGCTCGCACTAGCTCCCGATAAGGCCGACAGGTTAGCTCCCGCAAGGTAGTGATAGCTCTCCGCAACCTAGCGCAAGCTTGCGCCAGCTCCCCATTGTAGCTCCCTGCGAGCTCGCGCCAGCTCCCCATTCCTGCTCCGTGCGAGCTTGTGCTAGCTCCCCGCGAGTTCGCGATACCTCCCCGCAAGCTCGCGATAGCTCACTGCAACCTTGCGCTAGCTCCCCGCAAGCTAGTACCTTGCCGGGAGCTACCGATAAGCTCCCATTTGAAACATTGCTAGTTTGCGGCTGTCCATGGTAGCTAGCGCTAGTTAACGAAGATCCCGAGTTTTATTACTGTTGGTAGGTTGCGCGAGCTAGCGGTAGGTAGCGCGAGGTAGTGGTAGGTTGCGCAAGCCAGCGACCTATCAAACTTGATCCACAAAATCAGTGACCCTGGTTCAGCCTACAATTTCACAAATTCATGATGTAGGTCAAGATCAGAACAAAGACAGGGTGAGCATACATGTACTATATATACACCAGCTATTTGAAAACATGCAGAACAAATTAGGGGAAAAGATCTGAATTTTTGCAAAAAGGTAGATTAACTATCCAATAAAATTAAAAGTTTTATAGCTAACTGAGGTTAACCCATTTATTTTGCTTAAGAAATAGCCTACTGGTATCAAATGAATCCAAATTGAATTCCTATTCATCTTTAAGCAATAACATGAGGTGAGTTTTAGTGGATTAGTAAATGCATTATATGCCTTATACTCTAGACCATGACAGGTCTAATTTAGAAAATTCATAATTAAACCCTCTCCTACTCTCACTATGTTCACTTCAGGCAAAACTCAGCTATGATTGCTTGATCATTTAAAAGAGGATGTACTTACCAGAAACTAATGAAACAGCATGAAATGGCTCTCCCTTATAGATACATCCATTGAACTGAGATGCATAACAGCTTCTCCCTCCAATTTTTCAAATGCTGACTGCATCACACACCATCCCTCCCCATTCAAAAGTAGTCCATTTCCAGGGCAGGAAATACCAAGGATAAAAGGGCACTAATCCCATATCTAAAGAAAGTTTATCATTCACAAGAATGTGAAAACATAAGTAAATATCTGTAGCACTGCAGAGAACAGATTATTTGGCCTTCTGTGGAAGGGAACTTTGGAATTTTATTATGTATTCCTACACACTGGTCAACTCAGACTGACCCAGACTTTCCAGATGTTGGTTCAAGGAAGGCCTAGCTGGACCGGAATAGTAATGATGTGGAATCTCAAGAGTACAGAGACTATCAAATATCTCAAACTTGCGATAGCTCCCGCAAACTTGCGCTACCTCTCGCGAGCTAGCAGGTTTGAAACTCTGCGATGATGCTAGGTAGCGCAAACTTGCGGTGAGTACTAGAAACAATCTATGATAGTGAACGCGAGGTAGCGGGTATCTCGCGCGAGTTAACGGGTAGCTTGCGCTGGCTCTCGCGATCTGCTGGTTAGCTCGCACTAGTTCGCGCAAGGTAGCGGATAGCTGGCGCAAGGTAGCAGATAGCTCGCACAAGTTAACATATGAGCCCGGGAGCTTAGCGGGAGCTCCCCGCAACCTTAAATTTCTGTAAGGGCAGGCACATAGTCTAAAATAAACACGTGACTGCAGCAATAAAATAGAGGGTGTTTCGTATTCAAAATAAATCGTTTCCCCCCGTTCACAATTCCATTTCTATGTTGTCGACCAGCACATGTATCACCGCCGGTGAATACAATATTTGATGATAAGCGGTCATCCATTGACACATTCTGTCACCCCAAAACATATTTCATATGGCAGCACCAATTCCAAAATCAAAGAAGGCATAAGCAAAGATACATGTAGACTGCAAATGAGAAACAGCAGTGACAATCTTATTAAAATTAAACCCTATCTGCTCCCCCATTTGGATATGTCGCTTGCAGGAACTAACCGGCTTGCAGTAACGCGAGTGCCAACCAATCCCGAGAGCTCTTCATAGTGCTTTGAAGGGAACATAATGGTACGTGCTTTCTGGTTGGCTCAGCCGAATCACACTCCAAGCTGTTGGGAAATCTTCTGATGTTGCCGCCCTCCCGCGAGGTTGGCACTATAATGCTTTGTAGAATTATGGACTGGTCCCTGGCGTAAACCTTGGGTTAAAGCAGAGACCACGACCCTATCCCCTCTCCCCGATTGCAAGTACCGGTGAAGTAGTTAAAATGCGGTCGTGATGTCATGAAACTATTAATTATTCATGAACTGGGCGCTCTGATCACCAAGTTCAATTGAAATCAGTAAGATCTTACATAGCGATATACACGATTGGGGAGCATTGATAGGATATTAATGTATTAACATTGCAGCAGTGATGGCGCTGGCAAGATATTATTATGTTCCAAATCAGTATCTCTGACAATTGTATATTCTTACAACCATATTGCTTGGGTATGATGCTCATAAGAACACCATGTTGATGTTGAATTACATATCGGTGACATCCATACAGTTTTTACTTATAATCAATAGAGGTGTTGTATGGGGGAGGTTACTTGCTGCTGATAATAATGTATTATCATTCCTGTACTTAAAGGGGAATGTTATCACAATTTTTGAAAGGCTAAAACCAATAAAAAGCAGTTCCCTGTGGCCTGCTTTATTTTTTAGAATTATTTTCAAATTTTTAGCGATGATGCAATATCCTGAAATACGGCTCCAAAGTGCCTGATTTTTACCCCCAGTAAATCCGCCCGGCGATTACCCTGTGACGTCACACAGTGAAGCGGCCAGAGTCAAACATGGCGGATAACACAGACAGCGGTACAAGCTCTCTGACACAGATTCCGATTTCAGCGTTAACCACGTTGAAGACTGTGACGTTGGAGATTATACAGGTCTTGGAACTGAATAGAATGTAGAGGCAGTAAGCGATCATGAAACTAAAGGAGAGGAGAATATATCGAGTCATATAGATTTGAGCCATATGTACAAGCGAATCTGGGGTCAAACTGGGTCGTCCTGATGTCAGGCCTGTTTCAAGCCTGTTGGCAGGCCGTTTCAGGCTGTGGCAGGCTGGTTTAAATACACTAATTACATGCTTTATACACGAAATTACAACTATCTGTGGATCTTACAATAATATTTATACATTTCTGCTTTTATCTGGCATTTTTTTAGGCATAAATCAGTTATTATAATGCACAGGATCGTAAATTTACTATTCCGTGCTAAAAAAACTTCTAAATGATATAGCAAAAAGGAAACTAGGCCGGCTTGGCTTATTGTGGATGTCACTATATATTCATTTAAAATCTACAGATAATTTGTTATTGTAAGAGCATACTATGTAGTTATTTACGCCTTTATTTTTATATGTGTGTGTTTATTGACATTGTATGGTTCATTATTTTTCAATTCTTACGGGACGGACATTGTTATACCGTGGCAGGCCGGCTTATTTACATTGCTTACGTGCTTAATTTTAGTATGTGTTTGTCAATTATTGTTAGCGATTTGATGTTAAAACGAGACCTAATCCATACCTGTGGATAAGTTCTCTCAAATGAAAACAAAGTTTAAATTCCAAAGGAAGCTATTTGATGTTGAAACAATAACTAACTTACCTGTGGAGAAGCCCAGTTTATTTCTTTTGGACACCCTATTGCTGAACGCGCGACGTTAAACCTTAATTCTCTCACTCTCCTTCTTGGACACCCTCACAAAAAAAATTGTTTGCTTCACACCTTTCTGTTAGTTTCAGTTACTCTTCTGGGTGATCAATTTCAATTTATTGTATCAAAAACAATAAAATGTATGTGCTCACATGGAGATACAAAAAGACACCAAATAATCAGGATAAGCTGGTGCCAGAAGTGAATTCCTATATACGGGAATAAGTTGATTAAAAGTACATTGGTTATTACAGTTCAGTTAATAGCTGTAAGACGGGGCATATGATGTAGGATTCAGGATTGGCTGTTCGATCACTCCGTGGGACTGATGCAAAATTTCAAGAGTGGAAGATTAAATCTTCGGTAGAGGCCCAAACATCCAGGGAGATTTACAGTGCTTGTCTGCGGGAACGGTTTGTCGCTTGCCGAGTCCACGAGGTCGGTCGTCCCTGTATAACTCACGCACTCCGGCAGACTGAGGGGTTGTCTATTTTCTCTTTCTGATAAAGATTTATTTGTCTTGATCTTGGAAATAGCTTCTTTCAGTATAGGGGGATATCCACACATTCTTACCATCTCTGTTGTTGCATAGCTGTCGTCAGTCTAATGAGCGAAATAAATGCGAGACCATTTCGTTGGCTTTCCCCACGTGTTTTGCACAAATTTCGTCGATTTTCTCCCCGATTTTTTCCCCGTTTGGCCACGAGTGCAACTTGAATCCATCTCCATTCGTGTTGCTACACCCTCCAACAACACACCGACGAGGTATGATGCCTCCAGAGTACGAGAATACAGTCGAAAAATCGAAAAATATTGGAGCAGATTTTACTTGTTTACGTATGCTAATGCTAATGCTATGGCTGACTGGTTCACTCTGTGACGTCATGGGTCAAAGGTCACCGCTTTGACAGGCTCGTGGTAGGAACGCGTTTAAATCGCCAAATTTACCGTTTTGAAGTTCGGAGATCGGGGGGAAAACTATATAGTCGATTTCTTATAGTATCAAGGTATATATTAACGTTTACATAGGTCCGGCGATAACATTCCCCTTTAACATAAAAGGTAGATGCCTTGTCCCACTGTACCTAAATATCCCATTACGAAGCAATCAATGAGAAGCATATTGATTGTGATCAGTCGTTCGCGAACAAAACATCAAACAATTTAGTTTCAATACTGTTTACAGAATATCTTTTGAAAGAGCATAGCTAGCCGTTCCAGATAGATATTAAACAGAACAGGCATACTTTTTTCGCAGTACCTAGTAGGTAATTTTGTTCAAACATATTACAAAAATATCTCATGAAGGGCCATAGCTTCTTCTACCATATGTACACCACATTTGACGCTGGCGATGAAAATGAACGCTATAGTTTCAACAATTTCATTCATTGATTTATCACCATATATAAACGGGCATATACTGACATATAACTGTGACAAAACATTTTCTTCTCCATTTTTCCTAAGGTTCAATGACGACAACTCTTGATATTTCGAATCAAGCCAGAGTGCTGCACAACAAGATGTTCCTTGACCTGGAGCAGTTACTGATTAAGGGAACAGATATTCAAAGCCGCTTTCAGGCTCAGGTTGCATCTTACCTAGGAACTGAGGATTTTAGCAAATGCCAAAACGTGTTCGATGTCTTGGTCGAATTACAAAGTAATGGACACATTGGAATAGGCCAATACGGCCCATTAAAACAGATATTATATGACACTGGAAATGGCGCTACGTTGGAATGCGTGGTGAAAGCAGAGAATGCTATTAATCAAGCTACAGACAAGGCCACCAAAAGAACTGGTAAGGATCTTCGATGGCATTTATGTATTTCTCTGTCGTATCTGCACAACTTTTACAGAAAGCAGCGTTGAAGGGGAGGGAGGGAGGATACAACTTATATGGTCAAAGGTAGGAGGGCGTTCTGTGTAATGTGTATAGTATTTTCTTTATTTGATGAACATATTGTTTATAAGCCAGACGTCAGACCATTTTTGCGATAGCGATCGACGTCCGTCCGTCAGTTAAAATTTTATGTTATTTATTGGTACTCAACTTTTGATAAACCTCAGGCATGGTGCAAAAAATAGCCTATTGATTTTTAGGGCAACGAGTGGAGAGTCACGGCTCTCTGGGTCAAATTTTATTACCTCAAATTCATGGCAAACAAGCAGCCTGTCGATTTTTGATACCAAGCTCTGATAATTTGGAGATAACCACCTGCCCACGAAAAATCTTGGAGATACATTTGGAGATAAACGATTGATGATTCAAGATAACTGCGCTTCCGAACCCGAGTATAGCTGATATCTATGTCAGAACTCTAGTTTCGGGTCGTAGAATGTGTTAAACTTTCAGGTATACCCCAAACTCATGTTAAACAAGAATTCTGTTGATTTTGAGGTGTGTTCATCTATTTCTCTACTAACTTCTGCTCTCTGTGTGAATCCGTCAGTTCTGGACTGCGGGTTGTGAAACACCGTTTCTTTCACAGATTTGGGGGTATGTAAATTAGGCTTTCAGTGACCCTAAACCAGACAGTGCTGTAAGTGGGGGGAGCTAATTATTGCATACCAGAACGATGTATATGTATATGTCAATACCAAAATTCACATCATATTTAATTCGTTGAAATCGACTACTGGTTTTATCTTCCAAACAGACATTAGACGAAAAATACATGTTATCAAATTTGCAATAATTTCACTTGATTTAATCAAACTCACTCTCTAAAAAACATTGACTGAAGTTTGGCCCAAGTAAGAGTGGAAATTCCTCCCGCTCAAGCACTTCAGTGAAAAATTTCATTCAAGTTGAGTGAATTCCAAAAGTTGAGTGAATTCAACTTGAGTGGAATTAACATCACTCAACTAGAGTGAGTTATCAACTCAAACTTATGTGAAAGAGCCATGGTCCCTTTGCCCAGGTAGCGGCCCATACATACTGCGCACTAACACGCATCCAACCCACCTGGTGGTCGATAAACAAAGGTGACATACTACGCACTGGGACGCACTCAGACGAGGATTTTTCAAGGCCAACCAAAGTAAATTAGTTGTTGAATGGAATTTTTTTCCATGACATACCGTTGCTATTAACACAAAATATTCTGGTATACAACCGTGTTCTAGAATGAAAATAAGCAGACCAAATATAGGTGTTGCGAATTCATACTGGAGAGGTTATATCTACAGCAGTTTGTACTCATTTGTGTCCCTGATCTGCATATACCGAAACAAAAATGTGCGGAAGCTTTTTCTGGTAACAGTAACTGACTTGACTAATATTCACTCGTGGACAGCCCAATGTTGAGTAAGTTTGTATCTTTTGTTACATCATTGCATAGGTCGGAGTATTTGTCCGCCTTTGTTCCCATGTTTCTGTGGTATAGTTGTGATGCTTAACGGTAATTTCTGGCTTGGCCTGACCGTGTCTAGTTCACACACACGGTACCAACAGGCGATATGTTAGTGTGCATGCAAAACTATAACATCAGAACTTCTGTTGATGGTTCATACATAAAATAGAAGAAAATGTGAGGTCATCAATCTGCACACGGCAGTGATTTATATCAAGCTGTCACCGATACTAACCGTCGTGAAATACATTTAGAACAATCAATGATCAATGCTAATGAAATTAATTATCTTGCATAATTAGTTCCAAGCTTCATACTATTAAAAGCTCTTTCTTTTGATAATATTCCAGATGGGGAAATGCCAAAAGTGAAATAAAACGGAGAAAAAAATTATCACATTATAAATGATAAAAATGGGCTCGAACCCACAACGATGAAAAATGGCCTGTCACTGGATTCAAACGCAGTGTCTAACCTATTGAGCTATTTCATATCCACAGAACTGCTTTACCAAGTCGTAAACACATTTGCGGCAACAAGGCCACCATCAAAATATTTTTTAATTTCATTTTTTAGTGGTCAAGGCAAGTCAGAACCAAAATATATTTATGGCTAAGCTGGTTAGAATTGATATAGGAATTGAATGAATTGGCTTGCATTCTGGTTCTCGGCTGCCTACTTTACCAATTTCTTTCCAAAAGAGCTTAAAATACGTCCAATTCATTGAAAACGAGCTTTCGACACGTTTTCAACTTGCAATCCGATCCTTGCTCGAAACAAACTTACCTAGTTTTCTTTAAATATTGAAACTTAAGGATGTATACTATGGGGTATTGTTTCAAAAATAGCAGTTCTATAACATTTTTCCAAAGGGCCTAGCTGTGGGCCGATGGCTAGGGAAAAGGGCCATGGCTCTTTGAGGGAAATTAACTCAAACTTTAGTGAATTTGAATAGTAGCCATATTTGCTAATGAATACAACATCTTAGAAGCAAATTGAGCTAGAGTATTGATCTCTGACACAAACCTGCTCTGTGATGGTCCCTACGTCAATTTTAATGCGGACTGTCCTTGGCATTCTATTCAAAGGCCATTGGAGTCAAACTGGGAATACCCGTCACATTTGCCTGTGAAAGCAAGGGACAAATATGGCTACATGTTTTGCCTTGATTTTTGGCACGATGCTGCGTTATAAAGGTATCTAGATCAACATTGCTCTGGGAAGAACTTCAACTCATATTCGACAATCAGGGACAAATCAAGTAACCATTCAGCCAGCTACATGTCGTCGGCCAAACAGCTGGGCAGTCAATCCGGTTAACAATAGACTGACCCGTAGCATACGCGAAATAGAACTGAGGATAGCTCGGTGAAAAGCGCATTTTCCAAAGTTCAACTGCTTGGGAACCATCAAGATTTATCACCAGACTTTTCCCAGCACAAGCGATAAGTTGTTTTGCCCGAATTTATTATATGATCGAATGGGATAAATACATGTATCTCAAATTTATAACCAAAATGAAAGCTATAGGGCATACTTGTCTTTAAGTCTTTTACATGGACGACATGGCCCTCCCTGACAAACTATCTGCGCTATCTCCGGAACGACATGTTGAGCCTATTTGCATAACCCTCCGAGTAGAGGATCATGGGGAAATTCAAGATGGCGGACACGTGGGGTCCCACAAAAGTTATGTTTTTGTCATATTTCTTCAAAATTTCCGCTTTTCCCCGATGAAAAGCGGGCAGAAACTATTTTATTTCACATCACATTAATATTTACTAATTTATCATGCAGTTTTTGCTGAGAAATTGCATAAATAAAAAATTCGGAAAATCTGACTGAAAAATCAACGAAAAATTACCGTTTTTGAAAATGACGTAACTGTGACGTCATTAAAGCAAACATCTTGGATTTTTTTTACATTTCCTGGTAGAGCTTTACCCGAGGATATAGTGTAGTAAGTTTCAGCTCCCTAGCTCAGGCGGTAAGACAAATAATTAGTGGGGAGGTCATTTCGTACCTGCAAAGTTCACAATGGTCGACATTATTGAATAAAATATGGGAATTAGTAGTGCTATTTATCCACCCAGACCATTCCATCGATCATCCACGATTAGTATTGAAAATAATTACAAAAAATGCGAATCTGGCAACCCGGTCCCTGTTGTTGCTCATTTTTCCTTCTGATATACTAGAGACTGAGACTGAGACTTGCATATAATATTAAACATTAGGTCATGAGCCAACAATCTCCCCAACACCCCGTAGAATTTTGCCGACTATATATATATATTTCTTTTTTAAATATCGAGTCATATGGTTGCTTTTTAGTCGCCATACATTGTCAATTTTTCCAACCTCTTGCATACCTCTCCCATTTGAAACACTGGCATTGTGTTGTGAAAACCAATTGAAATGGGGTATAGATGGAGATAGTTATAATACTTTAAACTAAGCCATATTTGGTATTTTTGAAAAGGTTATTTGATGCAATAAATGATTGTAAGACATTTAAACATGTTCGAGGCGATTATGACGTCATAATGACATAATGTGACAACATTGTTCAAAATGATATTTTCGCCCTCCTCTGAACTTCATGGTCAATTCAATGAATAATCAAATTACTTCTACTCAAATCACCTGGAAATGTAATGGGCATGCATTACGGATGCCATTTTAGGGGTTCTCAGCATAATATTAAAAAAAGGTAGAATAGCAGTGCTATAGACATACTGACTTTAAACATATTGTAGTTGGGTACACAGAAAGAATTTAACATTTGATGAAAATTTACTGAACCCTATGATAGCCTCATATGAGCAGTCACGGTCTAAGTTTCAATTTCAAAATCCACACAGAAAAAAATTGAACAAACCATTTCCGCTCTAATTAATATGCATTCTAATTCTACTGTGATACGTACACTAGATAGTAGTGATTGGATCTCAAATCCAAACCCCTTCCCTGCCAACACTATATCGGGTAGAGTTTCAAAATACATTACTTGCTCAATTATCACATCGAAGAAATGACTTCCTTATTAGTCCTTGATTGTTTAGTGAACGACGACTGAATAATGGATGATAGCACAGACCCTTGTAATTGAGCTGTTTCAATAAGTTGGCTGACAACCCCGTCCGGCAAAGGTTTTTCGACTAATTCTTGCAGTTTGAAATTCCGACTTTCTGTTCCTGCTTGTTGCGAGCCTGACAACTGACAACATCAAGTTTTGACAGTACCCCCTTTATTGTTTTCCGTGCTTCGGAAATGAGTATAGGTACTAAAACATCCATAACATTCTTAATTCTTGCTCAGTCTTGTCAAATCTGTGTTATTTTGCTCAGTACATATTGGGAAAGTATGAGACGTCAGTTGGGACCGTCCTCAAAGCTCAGCTGAAATAGCATTTGTATAGGTTAACTCGATCAGTCATAAAGGTATTCGGAATCTCTAGGGGTAACTATAATAGTTATTACGGTTTTTACAACAGCGTGAACTTTCAACATTAGCATATTACTTTTAGAATAAGAAAGGATTTCGAATGTTCGTTCCATCGCAATAGAGAATTTGTTCGACAGTATTCTGCTTTTGTCCATTACAGTGATGAAATGCACACAGCGGAACTGATAGCTAACCTTGGAAAGTACCTTTTCTTCACGAGATTGTGGGTAGTAAACACAACAATCTTGCAATTAAATGCTTCCCTTTATGAGCGTGTGAGTCTGCATGTTACACGAAACGTGGAGACAGACCAAGTTTATCGTATGGAGACTACAGTTGGTGTGGTGTTATATAGCGATCCGGACAGAAAAGCGTTGTATTTTAGACTCCATTTCCTTGTCTAGCCGTCTCGTCAAGCGAAAAGTTGCAATGAACATCTGTTCGATGATTAGATGTTGATTAGAATCACCAAGTTAACTGCTTCCGTTTCTAAAATCATTTAAATTCAATGTGTGGTTATATGCGCTGCATCTCGGCTCATCCTTGCCTTGAAAATGTGCAAAATAGAGGAAATTTCTCGTATATTGATATGTAATAAGGAGAATAGCTCATTCCATATTGAATATACATATGGAAGGGCATATATAATATATTTTATCAATTGGAAGGAGAAGTAATATTGGGAAGTTGCACTCATTCTATGACATTTAGTAAACACAATTCAATCTCATAGTATAGTTAGGCCATCGTGCATTGGTTTCAGCAAGGCGGTATATACTGTGTAGTGATAATGATAAATTGTTTCTATTCTCGGGATAAAAACAAATATTGGTTGCAACTGTAAAGAATTATCCTTTTTGCCATTTTCCATGATCACTACTGTCGCTATACTAATTCGTTAGTAAAAGATGGAACATTATTATATGACTGGTGTTTTTGGTGTAGAAAGAGGAAATACCGATTTATTTTTGTCTACTGCACTGCATGTAACATAAAACTTTCGCAATATTACGGTTCGTATTTGAGCGTGGGGATTTCAATGATAGGCGTTTACTTTTAGACACATCGTCGAATGTTCATTTCAAGGCAGCAAAGACAGCATTGTTTCGTTTCCTTTCTACACTGTAATGTATTTCAACAGACAACATAATACTATAAAACGCAACAATTAGCAGCACTAAAACCCGAGTAAATTTTCTTTCTGATTGCGGCTCGACACACAACAATCATACGCTCATTCTTTGAAAAGGTGGTGGAGTTATATTTGACGTCGCACTACATGCCGTGCCAGCTGATTTAATTGTTTCATTGTCCGGTCAATTCCATGAACGTATACGGTGGAAATGAACATCACTTGGGTGGGACTAAACATTTGACAACAAAAGACAACGCCTTCTGCTCACAGACCACGCTCGACTAAGAACCGCAGTAATGGACAAGTGCAGCATACTGCCGAAAAATGTCTTCATTGCGATGGAATGAACATTCGAAATCCTTTCTTATTCTAAAAGTAATATGCTAATGTTGAAAGTTCACGCTGTTGTCAAAACCGTAATAACTGTTATATGTAACACCGGTGCTGATTGATTTAGAAAAAGGAGTTTTCCCGTCAGCGAATTTAATTCGATGTTGCCCATCGACATGGAGATCTGGGTATTCTTCCATTTACCATGTTTACCCCATGTTGAGGCGTTTACTCCATCAGACGCCCTCTATGCTCATCCATTTACATCAGATGAGTTACTTATTTGAGTTGATCTGTATAACAGCTCTCGAGCTAGCGCATCTGATTCCGCTTAAGCCGGTGCTAGGGGGTGTGTGGCGTTACTTCATAGTTTCCACATGAACACCTGCAATAAATGATACCAAGGCTACGTTTTTTCTGGATTTTAGACACCAGGTGTCCGTCAGTCGCCAATCAGAGACAACGGTAATTGTGTAGCCGACCCTGTCTCCACCAAACAGCTGAATTTAGCTCGCTTTCAAAATTTTTTTTAATTACATAGACTTTTCAAAAAACCTGTATCTTTCTGGTGAGGGGTAATTAAATGTTACGTTTGTTATGCAAGTGATTGAAAAAATCGTCGTTTTTAGACATATTCGGTCGGTGGGGCCGTCCTTCCAATAATTTAACGTGGGGAAGAGATTTGCTGTACTACACGTTTCAAATCAAAGTTTGACGTAATTTGCCAAAATCATAAACTATATTAATTTACACCGTGGAGAAGATGATATGTTATAGAAAGTTTGTGGATGTAAATATATTTAAGGAAACCTATATAGCCCGGGATGTTAGGGCATAAAAGGGACTGTTTAGTTCAGATTCTTCCAAAAGCACAAAATTTGACCCATATGTCGCCCATACAATACCTTTACGATTTTTGACGGGCGCCAAGGTAGTCGCCCTCTGGGGCCGCCATATTGACGACATTCAATGTGGTGGCCACCCGGGTTAGAGGTCAATCGTATTTAAAAAATAAAATGGCTAGAATCATGAATAATTCAACGTTTTATTGGTATTCGGTGTCGGGGAATCTGATTATTTCAACGATTTGAGGTCAAGGTCATTTTGGGGTTAAATTCGTCATTTTTAATGGTTTTTAGTCGAGATATACAAACTACCTCATTTTATCGATTTCGGGGTTGAGTAACCCGAATCTGGCCATATTTTGACGATCTGAGGCGATATTGCATGTGAGGTTCACGATAGAGTTCACCCGAACCAGAGATCAACCAAAGGTCAATTATAGGAAACAACCAAAAAGGTTAGACTCACAAATAATACCATAGGGCTTTGTAGCATTGGAGAATTAGATTCTGACCTTATTTTGACGATTTGAGGTCATGGTCACCTCATTTTGGAATTAAAGGTCAAAGATCAACAGTAGCTACTGAAAACAATCGAAATAAGATTATTCAGGAACAAATGTTATTAAAATACTTCGGAGATAACATCTGCTGACAAAATGCTATAACTATGCCGCTACGCCGCTATATGCATTTAAATGTTCAAAATACAACACAAAGACCGCTTTAGCAACACTATACCAATGATTACTTTTACTACCTATGCCTTCTGGCTTGCGCTCTATGATGCCAGCAATAAGTGTAATACTTGTCATCAACGCCCTCGTTATTAACGCGCCCGCCTTCGCATTTGCAGAAGATCGTACATTGGACATCGGCACAGTTGCATTTGCACCTTCCCCTACATGCCTTGAGTGAGCCGCAGTGCATGAGAATGGCATATGCCATAGAAGTGTCGCTGAGAGTGGTCCATAGCGGCTGCCATGTACTGGTGCAATCTTTGTGCCAGCTCCACTCACTGAAATCAGGGATTTCCTGCTGGAGTGAAGTGACCTGACTCCAGTAGAAACTCGCTTGCAGTAGCGCTCGCTTCACATGCTGCAACAGCGCGGCTTGGAAGGTGAGCTGTTTTCCAGCGATCTGGTTGCAGTGGTGAAGAGGTGATGCTTGGCCTCATTGACACCGGCTGCACCACATCCCCTGCGGCACATTAGTACGATGAAGCGTTTTATAAGCTTCATATGCAAGGACTCGAGAGTGTCAGGATCATGCATGAGAGCCACTAGTGTGTCGGTGAGGTCCAATATGCTTGCACAGGCTGCCCAGGCGGTCTTTTTGCCACATCCAAGAAACTGTTAAGTCGTCTTGCACCCCGTTAAGCTGCGAAGGAGGGGTAGTGCCGGACTTTGACGGACCAAGATCGGAATAGATGGTTTGGACTGGAATGCCACAATACTTTTTTTCGGTACCCCTAAAATCCCGAAGTATGAATGGTTCAGTGGCTTCTTAAAAATTGAGAACAAAAAGGAGCCGTTCTCATTCATTAGCACAAAGATCTCCAAGACTGACATGGGCGGAAAGCTCTCCCTGTGTATCCGTTTTGAGTCCGTGTTCTTCAACATGCGTTGTGGCCTCACAATAATTCAACCGTGCAGCCACTCCGAGGCGGATACCAGAGTCCTCCTGCATCTAGCACATGCCACGGAGGAGAGTCATACAACAGCCTATATTCGTACGATGGACAGCTATATCCGGTCGTTGGAAACCCTCGGTCTATCGGAACTCTTGGTGGGCTTCGGTACTGGAAAAAAATATTGCGACATTCCATTTCATACCATTTGTTCCGATCTCGGTCCGTCAAAATCCTTGGCACTACCCCTCTCCCACAGCCTTACTGGGTGCGACTCGACTTCCCAGTTTATTGACAGCGCAAGCCAGAAGTTATAGGTACTAATAATCATTGGTAAATTGTTGCTAAAGCGGTCTTTTTATTGTATTTCGAACATTTACATACACATAGCGGCGTAGCGGCATAGTTATAGCATTTTGTCAGCAGATGTCATTTCCGAAGTATTTTAATAAAATTTGTTCCTGAATGATCTTCTTTCGATTATGTTTAGTGGTAACTGTTCATCTTTGACCGTTGACCCCAAAATGGGGTGACCTCAAATCTTCAAAATAAGATAAGAATCGGATTCTTCGAATGCGACAATCCCCTATGGTATTATTTGTGAGTCTAGCCCTTTTGGTGTTCAACCTAGAACCCGCTGCTTTGGATGACCTCTATCGCGACTCTCAAATGAAATATTGCCCCGAATCGCCAAAATAATGCCAGATTCGGGTAAGTGAACCCCGGGAACCAATAGAATGAGGCAGTTTATATATCTTGCCCAAAAACCACTGATAATGGCGAAAATGACGTTTAGGGTGACCCTGAAGGGTAACCTTGACCTCAAATCGTTGAAATAATATCACAATCATATTCTCCGACCCCAAAACCATTAAAAAGTGCTATTATTCATATTTCTAGCCCTTTTAGTTATTTAACTACGATTGACCTCTAACCCGGGTGGCGACCATATTTAATTTCGCCAATATGGCGGCCCTAGGGGGCGCCCGTCTTGGCGCCCGTCAAAAATCGAAATAATATGATATGGGCGGCAAATGGGCCAAATTTGGTGCTTTTTGAAGAATGTGAACCAAAAAATCCCTAACAGCCCTGACTAATAATGATTCAGATATATCTGTTTTTATTACCCCTCGGCCAATTTTGGCCATAGGGTATTGTCGTCGTCTTGTACGTCCGTTTGTCCGTACGTGAGCGAGATAACCGGAAAACGGTTCCACTGATGAATTCCAAATTTGGTATGCTTATTTACCTGGTCAAGGACCAGAAGCCTATTGAATTGGGACCTGATTGGGTGGAAAACTTGGCGGCCATTTTAATTTTATGCAAAATGGATAATGGATCCATATCACGGAAACCATTCAACCGTTCAATACGAAAGTTGGTATACAACATCGATACATCAAGCAACTTTCAATGAATTACCAAACCGGCTTTTCTGATTAACTGAAAACCCTTGAGACCATCTTTAATTTATGCGAAATCGATAATGATACATATCTCTGTTACCATTCAATTGTTTTATATGACAGTTGGTATACATCATCGATACATCCAGATACTTTGAATCGGGACATGATTGACCGAAAAACCCTGACGGCCATCTTTAATTTATGCAAATACATGTACAAAACATATCGCATACTATTATTGTATATATTTCAGTTAACCCACGAAGACTAATCATACCCTGATTTCAGATAATTTGGCATGATATGTACGGTAATTATTGACTGATAGGTACCTAAAGCTTCATTATTTAAGTAGACTGATAATTAATTGTCCATCCCAGTCATTTGATATTAGAGAAAGTCATTGAAATTGTAATCAAACACTTTTATAAACTTCATAGTATATTTGCAAAAATACATCTAGAAGTTGACGACATTCAATAATATGTATTGATTAAAATAGTTTATTTTAAATTTGGAACACCATTAATCCATATCTTCATACTGTAAACACATGGGTTTAAATTGAAACTAAAACAGATGGTCAGTTGAGCTCACCCTGTGTTAAACATAGGCTATAAGGCATTCCTTCTCCTCATACTGGTTCAGGGAGTTTTCTATCCCCTATCAATAAAATTCCCATGAATTAGGAAGAGAAACACATGGCCAGTAGACCCCAGATAATCAACTATGGAGCACAAGCTGATGGGTCAGATTTCTTCAGGCAATCTGTAACTTGGACTCTCTGTAGTACGGGTATGGTACTTAAAACTTTTACCCAATTTTAAAAACAAATTTCAGACAAATGAAGATCTAAATGGACACAGGACTCTTAAAAAGTATGCCTGTCACATCTGGTTTCTCTGATTGGGCGGAAATCTTGACGGCCATCTTTAATTTATGCAAAATCTTT